>JACXGI010006371.1:0-22390 GCA_016801175.1 Esox masquinongy | reverse complement strand
TTTCCCCAGCTCACGTGATGCATATTCTCTGGTCATTTTCTAGTGCTGAAGACCACTGGACAAGCCAAGCCGAACGGCCAGCCCGTACACACCCTAGACACAGCTGGTTTTGCTCCAGATACAGTCTGGAACAGGATCCATTGGGGGTCAAGGAAGTGATTGTGAGTGTGAAGTTTTTATGTGTTTTGATGCTTGTGTCTCTTTGTGTTCTGTGATTCTGTCTTCCTGTCTCTATATTTTTTTGTCTGTCTGTCTCTGTCTGTTGGTCTGTCTCTGTCTCTTTCTGTCTGTCTTTGTCATCTCTTTCTGTCTGTCTGTGGATTTCATCCTGTCTTTCTGTCTGTCGGCTGATCTATTGGTGTAACAGGCACTTGCATGTAGTTGGTTTTGCCAGCCCCCTGTACCCACGACCACCTGTCTGACTAGCCATTTTTCTAAGCATGTTCTGCGCAGGCCAAGTAAAACAGTGTTGGGCTGTCTTCCATTCTACAACTGCCTCTAGGCTGGAACATTAGGCGGCACAGAGGCCCTCCTCTTCTCCCAGAAATGCCAGACCTGAGACCAGAGAGGGATATTGCTAATATAAAAATGTAATTGCATTAACCAGTAAATGACTCCTCCCAAAGGTTTTGTGTTCAAACCACAGACGTCTTTCTGATTTTACCACCAGGTACGTTTGTGTGATCAACCTGTGTTGGATCCCGATGGTTCTGTTAGAGCTTCCTTTCACAAAAATTAATGTAAAGCTTTAATGGTTCGAAGTCTGTACTCTTGCTGTATCGTCCCATGCCAGCTCACACCCTCAAACACACTGCCAATCTGGCAAACGCAACTCACTCCCTCAATCACGCCACCAATCCCTTGAACACAACTCACCCCTCAGATCACCATCAAAAGAATTCTAGTCACCTGTTCACTCACCTGTTTTTCATCAGCTCCACTATTTAGTTCCATTCAGACCACGTTTCCTTTGTCAGGTTTTGTTTTGTAGTTGAGCAGCATTCTAGGCTTTGAGCTATTTATCCTATTGTTTTGTCCTCCCTCACTGACCACATTTAGCCTATTCTTCTTGTACCTTTCCTTCTGATATCCTGCCATCGACCTACTGCCTGTTCTCATTAAGTACAGCCATTGTCTCACTCTTGTTCCTTAGCCTGTTGTCGTTGGATTACACCAGTTTTGACTCCTGCCTCATTTCGTTCCCGACTATTCTCCTGGATTGACATTCTGTACCGTTGCCTTCATTAAATATAGTGCTCTGTGCTTGAATCTTTACCTGCCTCCTGAGATTCATTACACTTATGACACAAAAAAGACCACTCTCATTGATGTGTACTGTACATCTCATTGATTCTCTTCTACCATGTGAAAGACAATGTCACTGTGTAACATTCTTCAGGACACAGGCACAGAGGTGTTCAAACTCAAGGTTCTTTTACTAAACAAAACCAATGAGAGACAAAAAAAACAGCAGAGCAAGAGTAACTTAAATGGGGACATAATGAGGGGGCAAACGAGGCACAGGTGACAAGACGAATCTAGACACAGGTGAAACCAATCAACACAGGGACCCAAACAGGACATAGAAACAGATAAACTAGAACTAAAGTTCATAGAACGTAGAAATGTAACAGCTGGCACGGCACAGGCCGTGACCAGCCGTTATACACTATAAAAACTCAACAGTTGTTAGCTCAGTATTAGAATATCTGAGATTAGACAATTTCTGTACATACCTTAGACCATTTTGGTAAAACATTTTTTTAATTAGTTTGTCTTGGCAGGAATACAACTTTTAATTTTTAGTTGTTTGGTTTTGTGCTTGTTGTCCTAAAAAATGAATAACTGGAAAAACTTAAACATCATGAAACCATAATGAAAACTCAGCTGCTTGGCTCTGGTTGAAAAACCCACCCACCACTCCAGCCTCCACCTGTTTGGTTCTGTGTTTCCTTCTGAAGGGGATTGGGACTGTGACCTTGCTCATTGCCTATAGGTTTTGCTATTAATAATATTACAGTGTGAAAGTTATTAAGCTTACAAGTATTATACACGCGATCATGCGATGGCGCTGAGTTATCCCAAAGGGTCAGAGCCTAATGCCAAAACACTGAATATGTATTCTGGTGCATTTTTTCTCTAATAAATGGTTAAACAAAGACTGAAAATGGTTTCCAGTCTGAATGTTAAACTAGTTAATTTTGACAGCCCTAGAAATAACACTGCAACAAATGAGTTTTCAGCTTGCCCATAACTTTGGTACATAGACTCATTAAATCTAGTTGCTTAGACTAGGGGACTTCATCACCATACAGGAGGGAATAGGATCAGAATGCCTGCACTCTGTGCAAAACATTTAGAAAAGTACAACATTTACCATAAACCTCGTTGTAATCTGAAAGCATAGCCTAATTGGAAACAATGCAAATGCATCACAATGAATCACCAAAGAAACATAAGAAATGTTTCAGTTTAAACGTTTCCGTTTAAATTACTCTACAAGATTAGAATAAAAAAAATGTACAATAGTTTTTCACAATTTGCACTGTGCTTTAGCACTGTGAGAATAAAACCGTCAATGAACAGGACACATATTTAAGGAATCTCTGCAAAAATTCCCATGCCATTCACCAAGAGGCCAAATTCAAGAGGTTGTCAGGCTCTGGCAGAGGTTTGCACCCCTCTGCCCCCTATGACAGACCCTCAGGGGCCTTGCTTCCCCCCTGTGTGCTGACAGTGTTACTGTGCATGCGGACCACTGACGGATGGGGTGTGCTTCCCTCTCAATTGTTCTGACCCTTGTAAACTGGTGGCCTGGACTACCAACGGGCCTTTCCGGTCTGAAATATCACACCTTTAAATTATTCTCCCAGGTATTGGCTGCTATTAACACGTGCCTCTAGCCAAGCTACAGGACCCAAGGACTAGGGTCATCAACTTTCCCTTGAATGCAGTCTGTTAGGAAAACAAGGCATAGAAGAATGTGGTTCCATATAAAGGAGGTTTGGAGGTCCCCATAGACTAATTAGGACACAGATAAGTAGGTTTGGAAAGTAGGTAATGCATCTCATTCTGATTGAGGAAATCCTATTAAATTTGAAGTAAAAGTAGAAGTAAACATATTGTAATTTCTCATTCTTTCTCCCCCAATATTTCAAGCAACAACTTGATAGCTGTGCTGCTAAGCTATTGATCAGATCCATACATTAGAAGTCAACAGCACGCTTCAACTGTCACTGTAGGACAATCTTTTTATGGTTTCAGGATTACTTTTGGGTTCCTGGTGGAACTTATTTGGATTCCAAGTTGAGAATCAAGGTAATGGGTACTATATGGAACCCAGCGTGTTCTACTTGGAACCAAAAAGTTCTTCCTGAAACCAAAAATGTTTCTCCTTTTAACATAAAAGAGGTTACCGTATAGGGACAGTTTTTGTTTGTAAGTTCGACAAAGAACCATGGTAGTATCTTGTTTATATTTGCACCTTTTGTAAATTCAGTGGTTCTTGAAAACACCTTTATGGCACAACTTAGCAACAGCTTCCTGGAGTCATCACATTCTGTTTGTGTCCTTCTGACTCCTCTAAATCTGCATATGTAATGTTTTTGGAGCAGAATGTATGTATGTATTACACTGCAATCTGGTCCAAGTATCATTATAGCTATGTAATTATCCCCAGCTTTCATTGCCTCAATTGCAATGAAAGCTGGATGCGATACGCCAGACCCAACAATGCAGAAGAGCTGAAGGCCACTATCAGAGCAACCTGGGCTCTCATAACACCTGAGCAGTGCTCAGCAGATTTAAAAACACAAATCTGCTGGGACACTTATCATTTGAGTTCTCAGCATCTATCGATTGGATTCAACTACAAAAAACAATAAAATAATTTTGTCACCTTTGCCATAATTTTGTCACCTTTGCCACTGTAACACATAAACTGACACCTGTTCTATTATCCAAACATGTCTGTGCCCTTCTGTACTATTATATATAGGCTATTGTCTCCTGCCAAATCTGTTTTCACCAGTGTATGCTTTGGTCATTCTGAGTTTTGTTGTTTTTCTTTTTAGTGGTGTATCTACATTGGGTATAAAGTCACCACCCCTTTCAAAATGTTAACTTTTGTTTCTTCACAGCCTTAAATAAAAACACAAATCTGATGTTTTCCAGCTTTATTTACAAACAGTAACTCACAATATCCAAGTGTTGAAAAAAACATTAAATTTAAAACAGTAAAATGCCCTATTTGGATAAGTAAACAGCCTCGACCCTTAGAATTGAAATGGTAACATGAGGAATAACCAGCCAGCCTACAGATCACAAATCAAGGTAATGGGCTTTCATAAATGATCAATTGTAGTAATTTTGATTAGTTCAGAATAAAAGCATTTGTTCACAGAGAACCCCACTGCTTAGTCATGCAATTCAAAGCAAAGAATCACCGAGATGAAGTTGTGGTGCAATTCAGAAGATCTACGAGATAAAGTTGTGGAAAGGCACAAGTCGGGATGGGTTGGTTTGGATGTAGTTTAGTGGTGTCTCTGTGAGCTTGGTTTTAATGTCTCTCTATATGCTGGGTTTGAATGTAGTTTGTAACATACATAATCATATGTTCAAGGACATTTTTTTTTCAGTGTATGAAGTTAAAGATGTTGTATGCAACTTTTGTGATTAATATAATCATTTTATAAAACCTACCATTTTGAGCCAGATTTGTAATGTGCTGTGTGGGTATCTACTGTATAAGTAGAATCACTATCACACCTCAGTTAGCAATGACATTCCAAGTTTGAAAGTGTGTTATTGATGACATGGGGTACATACTGGCACACACCGGACAAAGGAAGCATTTTTCTGGGTCTCTTTTTAGCCCGACAGTGCCACTTTTAAAACCAGTGACCAAAAGTTGCAGACTTCAACGTGACAAACAAGAATTACATTTAAAAAGTACCAAAAAAGCAATATGAAAATCACACCTTCAATTTACATTGCCAACTTGTACACAGGGGTTCCTCAAATACCATTTCAGAGGCAAACTGGAAACATTCTGCCAGTGTGGCAACTCAAATGTTTTTTACATATACCTTTTACTTCCGAGAGTACACTCCAGGAACCGTTGTGCTTACCACATAGGGGGAGCCCAACAAACTCATCATGGTCAAGTTGCAGGAGCCATTTAAACTCCACCGAAGAACCCCTTAACTAAAGTAAGGTTCAAATATAAATCATTGAAAGCAATAGATCCTTAGGGAACGCCAGAGGTTCCTTGAGTATTATCAGGCATCTCCGAGTCACTAGTTTTTAGTGTAGGTTGCAACAATAGTAGAGCATCACATTTGGACAAACAATGTCCTTTTACAGTACCAGTGGTTTTACTGTCAATGACCCAAATGGGATGAAAGAGTACAGTATGCATGCCTACATTATATACCTGATTAAGTTCACCCAACTAAAAACAATTAAGGCAACCAGTCCTATTGGAATCCATCTTTGACAGCATGATGGATGTCACGGTCGAGGAGGCAGGACACAGGCACAGAGTGGTAGCAAGATATTCCCTTTCTAATTTAGGCTTTCAAAACAACAAACACAAAAGCGCAGCATAACCAAGGCACAAACAGCATAAACCATTATCCACACAGGGTGTGGACAAACTCAACTAATATAGGGTCCCCAATTAGAGGCAACGATGTACAGCTGCCTCTAATTGGGGGAAAACTAAAAGCAAAGGCGCAGAGATGCCTAGAGGCCTCTCTTCTACCAGGTCCTGACTATGGCCCCCAGACCAGCACAGAGATGGCTAGAGGCATCCTCCTCACCAGGACCTGACAATTCATTTCTGATTTAATTGTAACAATAATTTAAATCGTGGGAAAATACAAAATATTTATTTTACTCTGTGATTGGATCACTTTAGAAAAATGTACGTGTTTGATGTTTTTGTAGCTATGATGAATTAATTTGTCAATTTAGATGCAAAAAAGGATAAAAAAAACAATTCCAAAATATCAGCCTGAAGCAAAGCATGCGGGGAACATTTTTATCTTAAAAATCTGTATCACATAAACATTTTAAGTGATCAGAATCATTTCATTAACTTGGAGTTACACTTAATAGAAACATTTGAGTAAATTTACCTTATGATTACAGTAAAATATACCTTTTTCCAAAACCTAAACAGACCACTAAAGCTCTGATCTGGCCATCCATAAACCAACCCACCCAGCAAGCAACCCTTTTGCCCTTAGTCCTGGAGCCTATGGAAACTGGTCCTGGGCTGGGATTTGGTTGATTAGGGCCAGGCTGTGTGAACTGTGTTGGGCCCTCTCAGGTCAGGAGGCCCTCAGATGTAATCAGCTTGAAAGTGCTGTGCCATAACATTGGAGCCATACACCCTGGCATCTTGCCAGTACCCTCATGGGCACAGGCCACCTGGCCCAACGCGGCTGTCCTCTTCGCTCCTATTCCTGTATCCAGGAAACAGATGCGAGTTCATTCAACTCTGCATGATTCCATTTGAGCTCCATGGTGATTTCAGCTCCATATTCGGTGTTCTGTGTTTACTGTAATGCCGTGCGTTATGCAGCAGAAGGGATTTTGAAGCGTGAAAGAGTTGTGTACATAACGTAGATCGTAAGTTTCAGAGTCACGAATAAGCTATCAAGCTTCATTGCCTTAATGGACACCAAAGTTTAGAGCGATCCGAAGTCTAAGTAATCGGTAGACGCAATACTTGACTGAGCGCTGATGACCGCATAGAGAGCAGCCAGGCAGACTCCTCCACCGTCAAGACTTAATTTAACAGTCCCCCTGACTCAAAAGGAACTTCTTCTCCTCAGCCCGGCAAACCTGAGCAGAGCAGGGAGGCTGGCCCGACGTCCCCTTACCACAATTGGCATTGCAACTACTCAGACCTTCATTCCTCATCCTTCATTCCTATTTCTTTTGCCAGAAATGCAGCGTGGCTTCCACGTCCTGAAGGGTTTTCTGGCAGATTGGGCTAGAAAAACTCACTGAGCGCCACTGTTCCTCCATCGCTCAGGTAGAGGCGGTAGGAATTTACTGGGACCACCCGATTGTTTTTGATACGTCCCAACCTGGTTTACCTAAGGTATTCCCATGCAGCAATTATTGTGTGAATGGGCTTCTTATGAGCTCCAGATACGTACACACGCGTACGTGCCTACTGAGACACAGACACACCAAGTACACAAAGCATATGTTACCTTCTGCTACATGTTTGTTTTTGTCATTTAGCCAACACTATTATCCAAAACAACTTCCAGCAAGCCACAAACGCACATATCCGCACAGATTTAATAACAGTATGTCAATCAAACTGAAAAAAATTCTCTTTTGATAGAGGAAATTGATTTCCGACTGTCTGCAGAGCCAGAAATGTTAACTGACAGCTTGTGTATGCATTGGCGCCTTTGAAATATTCACTTGAGTCTAAAGGATTCAATAGTCTTCACCATAACTAAACTCTCCCGTATTGGACAAACTCTCATCTAACTTATATATATTCCTTAATAAACATTGATATAGCTATTGGTTGTTGATTTATCAGCAACCAATTTACACATGCTGATTTAGTGATTCATTCTAGAGCTACAGTGATTTGAAAGCCCAGGAGACGTGTTTTGTGTAATTTTGCTTTATTAATAAGTGTGGGCTGGAAAATGTGACCAGGTTATGGTATAGATTAGTGTCTATGGAAAGGTGTGTGGTAGGCTTTGAAAGATGAATGTATGTGATTTGAAGGTGTTTTACAACCAACTATGTATGTATGTGATGTGAAGATTTACAACCAACTATGTTGGACAAGCCACATTGGTCAGACTTTTAAATGCCTTGTAATTTGGCAAAAAAGTATTTAATTTTAACTTCTGACATACTTTTACCAAGCCAGTCACCACTAATAAACAAACAAGCCATTTTTTACTATCGGAAAGGTCTAGAGAATGAACCAAAATATTTTCTGTGGTGCTAGCCCAGCCCAAGTTTTGGCATGCCTGTTATGTCCAGCTGCCATCAAGCAAATGCATTTTGCCAAAATAAAATAGGATGATATTTGTAATACATGTATTAAAAAAAAAGTGTTTTCTTGGAGTTCATTTAAATATGTGGATGGGGACGCCTGTATCAAAGCCATGGTATCACCCATGGTCTAAATAGTCACCTTGAACTTTTATTATGTATCTTTTACTAACAAAGCACCTCTTTAAAGAGTTTGCTGTAATCTCTCGAATAAATGAATCATCAACAACACAGCTCCCATGATACCTTGCAAAACAAGTATATGACAGTACTTTGGCTACAATGTTAACATGTACATGGGAAATAGCAAAAAGAGTCACTCGGGTCACATGAACATCAACCATGAAAACCCACCATGCAAGAAGTCATTGGTTTAGAAGAGCAAGTAAGACAGACAACCAATCCAATTCCAGCCCAGTGAAACAGAGCAGTGCATCCCCTCCCCAAACAACCTGCTGCAACCTTGAACCTCATTTTGATTGTGATTGTGATTGGTCCTTCTGAGACAGGGTGAGGTCACTTTTAGACCAGCTGAGATCATTATTGAGAACAGTGTGTTGTTGGAGGAGGTTGGCAATTTTATGTGACCAGAGTGCACCTTTAAGAGGTTGGAGAGAATCAAGTGTGTTGAGTTCCAGTAAAAGCAGTGATGGGCAGGGTTTCCCGTCTCTGAGAAAAATACACAAACATGATCCTTCATTTTCTTTCTAATAAAAGAAAAGTTAAGAATAACCTCCTTTCACCTTGTTTGCTTTCCTCAGTAATTCAATGGAATTTAGGCTGGTTAGGTAAACCTTCAAATTGGTAAAAGAAGTAAACACTAACAAAGACAGACCAATAAAGATGGAGTCCTGGGTCATTTCGTCTACATATGGATGTTTCCTGCTTTTCTTCTTCTTTTTCACTCTCTTCGGTCCTTGCATGGTCACTCCTCAGCTGATGGAAATACCGTATAGAAAGGAAAGCCTTTCCAATGACTCATCATGAACTTCGACTTCTAACTGAATTTAAATGTTCTGTTTGCAAGGAAAGGTGATATCTTTCTAGTGCAATAAGCAAAAATAAAAAGATAAAGGACTTAGCACACTGTGGTGTGATGTTGATAATAGCCTTCTTTGTGTGTTGAATTTATTTCCATATATAGTAGGCTGTGATTCCACTGCCTATGTTGGTTGATGGTATGCAGTTAGAATGCTGTGGTAAAACCCTTATAACTGTCTGTTTTGGGGTTGGAAAAATTGACTGATTGTCATTTCATTTTTTACCCCTGAGGTAAGACATTTTTTAACATAAATATATTACAACATAAACATGTTGTATATTAAACATAAACATACAACATATTAACATATATATTACAACATAAATACACACCTGTGTACAGAAGAGATAACTTTTTCCCAAAGCTGTCTAGCATCACATTTGAATCCACTCTGAGTCTGGTGGACATGTATTTTTTTTTCTCTAAACAGGGACATCAAATAAATACATTTGCCAACAACGTCAACCAAGAGCAAATGCTTATTTTAGAAGTTATGTTTAAATATTGATTTAAATGCCCATATATTTATATCTTGGCTCAGTGGATATCTGTATATCTCTCAGATGTTTGTTTGAAGTAAAAGCCTGATCTGAATTCATATATGGATTGTGACGTTGTCAGTTTCATGATAAAGGAATCTGTGACATTGTGTCCATGCAAAATAAGCTATGTACAGCCATATTTTATTTTAAAACCAAGCCATGGAATATCATATCTATGCCACTGGATAAATCTAACTTTTAATATCAAAAATCTGAGGTGTCACTTTTCCTTTTTCATTTTTTTTGGTGTGGAAACTTCAGTTTACTTTTCATTGTGTTGATACTGGATTGTGTTTCATGTGCAATAAAACACCTTTTGACCTATTCCAATAAAATATAACATTCTTGAATGTCTACTACCATGTCTGCTGGCTCGACTGAAATTCTGTCTGAATGGCAGACTGTACAACCTGAGTTTGGGATTCTGGGCAAACCACTCACCTCAGCCAGAATACTGTAGGTTAGAACAGCCCTCCATGAATAAACACAACATTAATGAGGTTATACGGTTAATACAAATGGTATAGGGGAGAGAACCTTATAATTTTAGAATCCTAATTCTGAGACAATATTACTTGATATTCTTAGTCAAGGTGTTACAAAGCATTTATTTATATATTTGACATAGATTGCAGAATTACATTTAGAAAAAATAAGTATTTGTTGATAAATATGTTTTACCACAAAAAGAAAGTTATTTGTAATATATAATCAAATCCATACACAAATATTTTCACCCAAACTAGTTAAATATGCAAACTTTTATGTAAACATCTTTCTCATGTGTAACAGTAATGTAAAATTAGGAAACACTCACATGTGAATGTCAAACTGCAGTTTCACATGTTGGAAACATTCAGACATGGAAATGTAACTTTCACCAATGGAACTGCAAAGGCTGCAAAACAAATGTGTCCATGGACATATGTTTCAAAATGAGAATACATCTATTCTGGGTTGTTCATATGTGATTTGTCGACGTGGGAAATATAAACATGTGTTTTTTTCCCCCTAGTTAAAACACCTCAGTTTATACTCAACATGTGTTTGGAAACCACAGGTATTTTCTTCAAATTCTCTTAAAATCATTTTTGTTTTTTTTGTAAGGGTTGAACCTCTATCATATTTGTATGGTGTTCATTTTTTATTCTTTAGCTGTGGAACAATCGTGCACACGCCTATCAGGCGGCTGATAAATCATCCATATTACACATCTGTGTAAATGGTGGCAAACCAAACACCAAGGTCTGGAGCAGTCAGCAAAATTCAATCAATCCATCAATTGGCCTTGTTAAAGTCACACCGTGTGACGAAGGTGAGCAATAAAAGTAGTCTTGAGTTGGTGGAGGAGGGGTTAAGGATGGAAGGAGGGATAATTTTCTATCCCTCCTTAAGTAAATACTAGATCTACAGTGGTGGGTATTAGACACACTGCAATCCCTGGTTATTTGGCAGCCTCTTGCTAATGGAAGCCTCGTAGACTGAGAAAGCGTCACAAGCGGGGGGCCTGAACAAAGAGGTCCATTCTGTGGGCTGAGAACTGCTGAAAGGCTGGATGAGGGTGGCAGGAACTGTGCAGAGAAGCCGCTATCAGGATTGACTGTTCAGGCTGCATGCAGAGCTTACACACAGACGAACACCAGGCCTCACATTCCTCCCACACCGCAACGAGAGCCTCCCCCAAGGTCGTGTGTTGTGACCAGTAAACTTTGCTGTCGTGTGCAAGGATGGAGCCACGACATTGCAGGCCGACAACTGTTCTAACAGTTTTCTTAACTGAAGTCCTCGAGTTCCCTTAAATGTTAGACGTTTCGTTCGAGCACACCTTGTCGGACCGATCAATAAATTGATGATAAGTTGAGTGAAAAGATGTGCAGGTGCAAAGCTATGACAATGGTTACATATGCAGTTTGGTTACAACTGAAAAAACAGTGGCTGATTGAGATACGAGTCAACCGCTGTGAAAATTTGAAATATATTAAATTTTTACAATTGTTTTCTTTGAGTGCATTTAATTGAATCTAATGTCAATATATGTGCTTAAAAATTAAGTACATAATTTTTAAGTAAATAAAAAATGTACTTAAAATTTATGCACTTAAAAGTGATGTACTCCAACATCCACCTGAGTCAGCCTCAACAGTCTGTCTCGCTACACCGTCAGGTTGTATGAAAACAGATTAAAACTACATTAAATTGTAGTATATAATAAATGAGGAGAATGTCCCTGAGTCTCCTCTGTCCTCCCTGGTCTCTTTTAGAGATGTCAAAAGTCATCAATGGGAGGCAGTGAGTAGATCGAATATGCACACGTCAGGATGCATACGTGCATGCGTCAGGATGCATTCGTGCATGCATCAGGATGCATACGTGCACACGTCAGGAGGCATGTGAGGATCCTCAGAGTCTCCTCATTCTTCAGAAGTAAACACCTCTTTCCTCCGCTCGCTCCTCTCCGTGTAGGCCAGTGTTTCCCGTCATCGAGAATTCTGTTGGAAGAAAAAAGGCATGCGCGTGTTTAAAAATGATGCATTCTTTATTGTTGCTGTTTTTTTTTAGAAATGTATTGCACAACATATTTTCTTTTGATCAACCTACACATTTATTTTGGGATCCGTTCTGTAAATATACTGCCAAACATGCTTGAATATGCCAGAATGACTATCTTTTGCCATACAAGCACATACTTTCTTTTGTTTAATTTCCTGTCCTTGTTTTGAAGGAGAGCAAATTTTGGGATTCAGTTTTACTAATGGAGAAAACTTGTGGTCCTAGCCTGTACATGAGATTTAGATTAAATTCAACTTTATTGTCATTGAACAAGTACAAGTACAGGACAACAAAATGCAGTTAGCATCTAATCAGAAGCGCAAATAGAAGAGGACAGGAAATGTACAAGTATTATGTATACTGTATGTCACAAGTGGAATGTATAGATGTACAATGAAGGCAAAAAACTGGCTATTCTAAATTTGCAAAACGCTCTTTTTGCATTGTGCTCCAGTATCCAGGATTTCTTGTCGGTTATATAGAGTGTATGTCAGGCTATACTGAGTGAATAAACTCAGAATGTTTTGTAAATTACTGCTAATTTGCAAAATCTGGGTTGACACTGGTCCTTGCGTACAGCACATGCCGCCATATTGGTCTCTGTTATTCTGTTGGAAGAATCTGATGTAAGTAAATTACCTTGGCAGAGCTACTGGTTTGGCTAACTTTTATACAAAACACCCTACTCCTGGCCTGTTAAAAGTCCTGGCAAACATTTTGCTTGATAATAATTAGCTATGAACACACACACATCTAACCTTTCATTAAGCACTTAGTCAAGTGAAGGGAGTGGTGCGCGTTTGGGCGGAGTAAAGGGGGCAATTCGCCCAGGTTTTCTCCACTGAATGATGCAATCTAAAAGTAGACATGGCAAAGAGTCATAGCTCATTGATTTTCAGTGCCACAGCTTTCTGACAACTCAACAACATAATCCAGACCACATGTGCCCACAAACGCCCCTCTTGAATAAGAAAGTGGTGGATAACACTTTGAGGAAGCCGCCATTGAGTGTAAAATACGTTATTCCTGGAGGATACTTATCTGGAGTTTTTCAGTAGAGGAATTTTAGGGAGGACAATGAAGCTTGTGAGTGACTTAATGATACTGTAGTCTCACTTGAAGTGTAGATTTTATGCAGTGGTACGTGCCGTCCTTTGACTTGGGCAGCATGTAGATACATGGTGATGTATACAGGTGTAATGGTAGTTTTTGAGGAATTAGATTTACACTACCGTTCAATAGTTTGGGGTCACTTAGAAATGTCCTTGTTTTCGAAAGAAAAGCATATATTTTGTCCATAAAAAAATACAGCTGATACAGAAATATAGTGTAGATAGTGTTAATGTTGTAAATGACTGTTGACTAGCTGACTGTAGCTGGAAAAGGCTGATTTTTAATGGAATAAATATATACAGTAGGCATAAAGAGGCCCATTATCAGCAACCATCACTCCTGTGTATCAATGGCACGTTGTGTTTGCTAATCCAAGTTAATTATTTAAAAAGGCCATGTGATCAGTAGAAAGACATTTTGCAATTATGTTAACACAACTGAAAACTGTTGTGCTGATTAAAGAAGCCGCAAAACTGGCGCTCTTTAGACTAGTTAAGTATCTAGAGCATCAGCAATTGTGGGTTCGATTACAGGCTCAAAATGGCCAAAAACAAAGAACTTTCTTCTGAAACTCGTCAGTCTATTCTGGTTCTGAGAAATGAAGGCCATTCCATGTGAGAAATCGCTATGAAACTGAAGATCTCGTACAACATTGTGTACTACTCCCTTCACAGAACACTGCAAACAGGCTCTAACCAGAATAGAGAGAGGAGTGGCAGGCCCGGTGCACAACTGAACAAGAGGAAAAATACATTAGTGTCTAGTTTGAGAAACAGACGCCTCACAGGTCCTCAACTGGCAGCTTCATTAAATAGTACCTGCAAAACACCAGTCTCAATGTCAACAGTGAAGAGGTGACTCCTGGATGCTGGCCTTCTAGGCAGAGTTGCAAAGAAAAAGACTGGCCAATAAAAAGAAAAGACTAAGATGGCCAAAAGAACACAGACACTGGACCGAGGAAGATTGAAAATAAAGGCCATCATCCCGGAGACTGGTGTTTGCTGCATCCATTTTGCCCTCTATCTTCACAAGCTTTACCGGTCCTGATGCAGAGAAGCATCCGCATAGCATAATGCTTCCACCCCAATACTAAATGGTTGGGATGGAGTTTTATGGATGTATGCTTTTAGGCCTGCACCACACATAGGTCAAAATGGATACAGCATCAACGTCAAAATGTTATATTTTAGTCACATTGGACCATAGCTTCTTCTTCCACTTGGTCTCAGTCTCCCACATGCCTTATGGCAACTCTAGCCAAACCAACTTTGATAACAAACCTTACTGTGCTTTGGGCCATTAAATGTCTTGGAAGTGTTGTCACATCCTACCACTGATTGGGGATTTTGAAGAATTTCCAGATTTCCTTTAAATGTAACTTCATCTTCATGTTTTTGTTAGGAATTGTACAGAATTGCCCCAGAGACCAACATATTAAACCTGAAAACAGACTTCTAAAGACAGTTGGTTGCACAGCTCATTCAGGTGTGTCATAGAAAAGGGGTGAATTCTCATGCAATCAATTATTTTAGGTATTATATTTGTAATACATTCAGAAGAAATAGTAGATTTTATTTTTTACTTTCACCTGATGTACTTTTATATGTTGATGAACGGAACAAGCTACTAAAATCCATTCTGATTTCATGATAACACAATAAAATTTGGAAAAATCCAAATAAATTTTTTTAAACAGAGAAACTCTTTTTTTTACATCAGCAGTTGTTACAAAGTGCTTATACAGATTCCCATAAATCCAAAAAAGCAAGCAACAAAAGGAAATTGATGCACAGAGGCTGGGAAAAACTCCATAATAGGGTAGAAACTATAGAGTTTCGGGAGAAACCAGACTCTGAGGGGTGGCCTGTCCTATTCTGACTGTGAAGATTATAGGAGTACATCATCAGATCAACCAGGAGGGCTGTGGGCAGTGCTGACTCAAGCCTAAGCTAAATTGGATTTGCGGCCCCTTCTCCCCTAGCGGTTGGGGTCCCTAAGCGACCGCTTATTTCGCTCATGCCTAGGACAGGCCCCGGCTGTGTTCTCAGGCAGAAACTGCTGTACTTTTGTTCTTCAGCACAACCAGGTAGACTTTGAACAAGAACAGCCAGAAGTTGTCAGGCCAAGTACCCATTTTTAAAGCAATTGTACTTGGCGTACCTTTAGATGGATCCTAAAGCTCATGTGGGCCTCCCTGGCATGTTCTTCAGTCACTACTGTGTATGTCTACGGTGTTATTAATTGTAAATCAGAACGAAATGGGTAGAACATATTTCTGTCACGTCAAATCCAAAGGATCTCTTTTTATTTTCTCAACTTTTAGAAATAGGTTACTATCTAAGGTTCCACATACACATTTGTGATGTTTTATTTTTGTTTCTGGGCTGATTTCTTACGCTAATCCAACATCCACATTTCCCTATGCCCAGTTAATGAAGGGCTTATACTCATGAACGGCTTATACTGGTGGATTTGATAGAGCCCAACATACACAGCACAACCAAATACAAATTGAAGTGCATGAACACATTCTTAACCTCTGTTTTATTCTCTCTTTCTCAATCTCTTTTAGTCAGCATATAACGTCAGCTGATCGTGTTGATTTATGTCATCTACATGCAGATCGGACATCTGACGTTCTGCACTTGTGAATAGCACCATTAGTTTGCATTTAAGAAGACTCAGCTTGACTCAGTCAAAATTACACACCAGTAGAAATTGATATGACAATATCATTATGATAAAGGAAGCACAGGTTACCTGACCACAAAAATCCAGGCCTCACTTAAACCTTGTTACTACAGCCCATTGTTTTTCCTGGTAATATTAAAATGCTACGGAATAAACTTGTACTCTACCACATATTAATATGCCATAACTAATAACTTCATTTGAACCTTTACACTGACATCCAATGTGGCATTGCGTGATGCAGGTTAGGCCCAGTTGTCTGTGAATAGGCCGGGGTTAAAGCCTACTAACCAGGGACTCGGGGGCCTTGCGACAGGACCTGTGGAGCCATAGAGGTGATCCCCTGGTCATCACACACAGTCCGCCTTTCACCTCCTTCTGTGTACACAAAGGGGAACTTATCCAAAGCCCCCTCTCTCTCCCTTCCCCTCCTCCCTCTAGTTCCCCCTCTTCATTATGACCAGGAGCCAGGTCCCAGCACAGAATAATAAAACTTGCCTGACTGAACAGACCCTGCCAGAGAAACACTGAAGGCCGGAGGGGGGAGAGGAAGCTAGGGTCCAACCTGTAGCTATAGCTCTGGCCGGTAGCAGTGCAGTGTGTAAAGGGTGGTCAGACAATTACATCTACAAGAAGCTAGGTGGCAGTGTCCAGCAGTGAGCGCGAGTCGGGCCTACAGGATTTGTGATGAGGTGAATGTAACTTTGTTTTATATGTCAATGTTTTCGTTTTGTCTCCATGGCATTTGAAGATTGCTAACAAATGGCTAGTAAATATTTATCATTTTATGTCAAGCCCTTCCTATAGTCATGCTAATTATGGGTTTTGTCGACAATAAAATAACCCAAAGAGAAAACATGATTAGTTGATGTGTTCGTTCCACAGCAACGTATCAACTAATCATGTTTTCTCTTTTGGGTTCAGCAGTGTATATAGCCTTAGAAGACAGATATAATTTTGTCAGTTAAAATATATTACAAAGTGGTGAAATGATTAGATCAGCCCCCTTTGATGAAATGGTGCACCGGTCTGCCCATCCATCATGCAGGTTTACACTGCCCCCTGTCAAGCAAGCTTAACAGACAAAGTCTCAAACATGGAAAAATGAAGTGGCAGACGAATAATCTCTTGGCATATCTGACAGGGCAACATTTGTTACTTCTCCCTCAAATTGAAAAGAACTGTTCAGCCTAAAAAGCAAAGCAGAAATGCTAAAACAATAAGCAAGGTTGAATATGACTAAACATGGGTAGAGACCAAAATAGAAAGAAAGCTAAACCCAGTCAACACAATTTGACTGGGTTTACCAGTCCACATTAATCCCAATCAATGCAAATGTGCTTGAGTAAGTTATGAAGACAACTAACGTCCCTTGCCAAACAACATTCGCAGTCTTCTTTACCAGCTACAGTATGTCTGTAACCTAATATCGCATTGCGTTCAGACTGACCACTAGTTAACCTGGTTCTTTTTAAATGTCTGACCACCGTTGACGCTGAAGAACGGCATCTCCCATTCGGCCAGTGCTTTCTGCCCGCTAACACCTGCGCTGGATCTGTCACCGATGGAGATTACTGTAAAATGTTTAGTTTCCTTTGGCCGCCGGCGTACTTTAAAACACAGGGGCCTTCGAGAGGCCACACGCAGCCACGCAAACTGGTACAGACTGTAGCACGAGAGTAAATAAACCTGCCGTAGAACAATCCTCCTCGGACCATGTGTGGCTCCGACTTGGACATTCAACGCAGACGGGTGGGAAAACACGGCTGTGTCAGGGTTGACTGACGTCTCGGCTGTCTCAGGATGGGCTGCTATGGCCTGGAACATATTGAACTATATAGACTACATGCATTAGTCTTTTCTGTTTCCATTGCTAGTGTTTGGATTGATACCACCAGTCCTGCTAATTTCCTGTGATTCCCAGTGTGCCAAAAATGATTGTGTTAACGTCATGGTGATTTCGTGTTTTCTGACATCAGGGTTGGTTTGTATACTCCACATAAAAATGTGTTTAGATATACTCTATTTGGGCTCTGGTAACAATATAAATAATCTATATTTTAAAGTTAACCCTTATGAAAATTCTTCCTAGTTAAATTGTCTGCTCTGTGGGCCGATACGTGTTGTGTCATGCCAAGCCACTCACAAGTCAGGTGAGTATGGGTTATGATTGTTGCCATAGGAATAATTGTATTTCTGTGGTCACAAGACGGCACCATATTGCGGAATATGGCTGTGTTTTGACACGCATGTACTACCATTTGACAGGAGTAAATATGAGATTTGGCAATAACTAGGTTTTACTCCTTACTGGTTGTTCTAAACGTGTGTGAAAGACAAATGGGAGAAACAAATGGGTGAGAAAACATGTGGAATCAATCACAGCCTGTGAGGTACACCATCAAAAACACAGACATTGGACTGGTTCAGGATTAGTTCAGCTTTTTTGCTAATATAAACTTGTCCAAGATACACTTTATGATCAAAAGTATGTGGACACTCCTACTAATTATTGAGGTCAGGTATTTCAGCCACACCCACTGCTCACAGGTGCAAAAAATCCAGCACACAGCAATGATATCTCCATAGACAAACATTGGCAGTACAATGGATTGTACTGAAGACCTCAGTGACTTTAAATGCAGCACTGTCATAGGATGCCACCTTTGCCACAAGTCAGTTTGTGAAATTTCTGCCCAACTAGATCTACCCCGGGCCATCTGTAAGTGCTATAATTGTGAAGTGGAAGCGTCTAGGAGCAACAAGAGCCCAGCCACGAAGTGGTAGACCACGCAAACTCACAGAGGGGGACCACTGAGTGCTGAATCGTGTAGCCCGTTAATATCACCGATCATCTGTTGCATCACTCACCACAGAGTTCCAAACTGCCTCTGGATGCAACATCAGCAAATTAACTGTGTGTTGGGGGCTTCACGAAATGGATTAACATGGTGGAGCAGCTGTATGCAAGCCTCACATGCGCAATGCCAAGCGTCAGCTATAGTGGTGTCAGTGGAAACATGTTCTCTGGGGTGATGAATCAGGCTTTACTACCTGGCAGTCTGATGGACGAATCTGGGTGTGGCGGATGCCAGGAGAACGCTACCTACCGGAATACATAGCACCTACTGCAAAGTTTGGTGGAGGAGGGATAATGGTCTGGGGCTGTGTTTCAGGGTTTACGCTAGGCCTCTTAGTTCCAGTGAAAGGTAATTTTAATGCTACAGGATACAAAGATATTTTAGACAAGTTGGTGCTTCCAACTTTGTGGCAACAGTTTGGGGAAGGCCCTTTCCTGTTCAAGCATGACTGTTCCCCTGTGCACAAAGCAGGGTCCATAAAGACATGGTATGACGAGGTTGGTGTGGAAGTAGTCGAGTGGCCTGCAGAGAGCCCTGACCTCAACCCCACTGAACACCTTTGGGATGAATTGGAACAGTGATTGTGAGCCAGGCCTTTTAGTCCAACATCAGTGTCTGACCTCACAAATGCTCTTTTGGCTGAATGGGCACAAATTCCCCCAGAGACACTCTAAAATCTTGTGGAAAGCCTTCTCAGAAGAGTGGTAGCTGTTATAGCTGTGTGGGGGGGGGCAACTCCACATTAATGCCCATGGTTTTGGAATGGAATGTCCAACAAGCTCATATAGGTGTCCACATACTTATGGCCATAATAGAGTATCTTGTGGAATGTTCTTAGTTTAAATGCACCTAACACTGAGCCAGGCCAATATTTGTATGTTTTCCATAAGCATACATAATGTCATAGTGGTGGGGGGTATTAATGAGGCAAGAGTGACATGTAACTGTATGCATAGCACTATGATGCTCACCAGTGAAAACGTGGCTCATTGAATTCTCCTCCCAATCCAAATTATCTCATGGATCTTGTCGCAAATTCTGTTGACATCTTTCTCACGTTGTCACATCTGGAAGAGAGCCTATAAAACTTTCCATCAGGTTTAAGCATTATTAGCCAGATTACCCCAAGTTGTTAGAGCGGTAGTTCGGTGCATCTACCTACAGTACACCAGCAACAGGATCCACCAGTCAGCAGAGCCTGGTTGTACATGTATGTAGTTGGTGTGAATGTTAGTAAACTACTTCTGTATGTCTTAGTTTCTTTCTCTCTGCACTAGTGATGTGCAGTGTTCTAGGGAAAAGGCTAATTAACAACGTGCCACGTTTTGTACAGCACATGAATTAACTTCTTTTGCCATTTTTTCCAGATTTGCCTCTTGCGGTTGTTTCAGTGTGACATCTAAATCTTATTCATGTTAGTATGGATTAAGTTCACGCCCGTTGCATCCACCGAAATGACCGCGGAGGCATAACATCTTTGTTGTAGTTTGATCAGGTTTACAGGCCCTGTAACATAAATACTCATTAGATGCTGCACCAATGGGGAGAAACAGAAAAAGACAAGGGAGAATGCAAAAGAAAAGTAGTGTGGAGAGATGGATGAGAAGAATAAAATGGGAATGTGAGAGACATAATGCAAATCTAGGGCTGTTTGTCAAATACAGAGTGCAAAGCCAGTCAACAGATGGAGAAACAGAGATTGAGAAAGCAGCACTGTTTTTGTTTCTTCAACACCTCCGTAATTAGGTCTATGAATGACTCTGCTGATGCCCAGTGGAGGCCTTTAAAAACTCTGGGGATCCTGTCTCTGACTGCTTGGCTGATGTATTTATGAGTGAAAGCTAATGCTAACACAAACTGATGTATTTATGAGTGAAAGCTAATGCTAACACTACTGATGTTTCCATAATCACCTTCTCTGAGTTGAAAAGCTCGTCCCGATTGACTGCAAAGGAGTGCTACAGTTCCATATCAAATGGCCCCTATTGACTATTTAGTGCACTACTTCTCATTGGTTCCCTGTCGAAAGTGTCGGACTGCATAGAGGACCGTTTGAGACTCAACCGGGATGTATCTAACAGATTGTCTAATGAAAGAATGATCTTAGTTGGATAGAGATCAGCCTTGAGCAAAATATGACAGTGTTATAAATTCTCAGACATAAAGACATCCACAGAAACGGAAACGTTTTAGGTGGAATGGGGATTAGTAGCTACTACCTGAGTGCCAATCAAGGTCGGCTAGTTTTATTCAGGAAAGGCCTGGCATCAGATTATGTGTGTGTGTTTAGAAGTATTCCCTCTGCAGTACTCCAGAGCAAAGCAAGACAACATCAGCTGGATTGAGAATGACTGCATTAAGGCCACACACACAGGCACACAAACACACACACACACACACACAGGCACACACACACACGCACACACAGACGTGCACACACAAGTACACACACACACACGCACATGCACAAACACACACACACACACACACACACACACACACACAGGCACACACACACACACACACACTGAATCCGCATCCTCAGGATTTGTGTCCAAATGACTTTGCTTGTATCGACAGTGGTCTCTCTCTGTTTGTTGTGGTCCATTGCTAAGCATAGACGTTAAATAAACAATTTGATAAGCCAGGGGCCAGACTGTAACCTTTGACCCTATGCAGTTCCGATCGTGGTCCTGGGGCATAAGGTTCGTCAGGTGACCATCTGCCTCACAAATTGCCTCCTAACAGAGCAGTGCATCTGACTACTCCTCATACATAGCTTTCATCAAACGGAGCACACTTTGTAGTGAATAAGAGACAAATTGTAAGAGAAACAGGCATTGCTTGAGATGAACTAAGCTGTTTTGGGATAAGGAGGTTTGTCAAGATGTTGGACTGGGTGAAGGGTTCAGGAAATTGACTCTGTCCAGAGTGGCCTGACCTGTGGGTAAGAAGGGGTTAGGGGTAGAATCAGGGAATGGCTAAAATGTAGAGGCAGGCTTCCCCTTTGTTGCCATGGACCACCTTAGGATTCTCCTTTGTCCTTGCAAACCACTAGCATAAACCGCTAGCATGAACCGCAAGCAAAATTTTCACTCTGCAATCCAGCCACTGTATGGTCCTCTATGTTCAATTTCATATGAATATGCATTGATTTTCTACAGATTTTCTGCATGGTTCTCTTTGTAAATAAAGCTAAACTTTTTTGAAGCTATCATGATCCAAATACCCTACTATTCAAAAGTTTGGGGTCATTTAGAAACATCCATGTTTTTGAAAGGAAAGCAAATTTTTTGTCCATTAAAATAACATCAAATTCACCAGAAATGCAGTGTAGACATTTTTAATGTTGTAAATTCCAATTGTAGCTGGAAACAACTGATTTTCAATGGAATGTCTACATAGGTCCATTATCAGCAACTGTCACTCCTGTGTTCCAATGGCACGTTGTGATTGCTGATCGAAGTTTATCATTTTAAAAGGCTAATTGATCAATAGAAAACCCTTTTGCAATTATTTTAGCATAGCTGAAAACTGTTGTGCTGATT
>JACXGI010006370.1:0-42248 GCA_016801175.1 Esox masquinongy | reverse complement strand
ATGAGAGCCCACCTGGCAAGACAGCAAGGGAGGACAGTATCAAGCCATTCTGGTCACCTTCATGCCCCTGGGCCAGACTACACTTAATCATAGACCATGCTGTAGAGATGAGTCTTTAGTAGACACTTGAAAGTTTGCACTGAGTTTGCGTTTCTAATCTTAATTGGCAAATCATTCCACAGCAATGGAGCTCTATGAGAGAAGGCCCTGCCTCCGGCTGTTTGTTCAGAAATTCTAGGTACAATTAAAAGGCCTGCATCTTGCGATCTAAGGTTACGTGTAGGTATGTATGGCTGGATCATTTCAGCGAGGTAAGTAGGACCAAGTCCATGTATTGATTTATAGGTTAACAATAAAACCTTAAAGTCAGCCCTAAGCCCAACAGGCAGCCAGTGTAAAGAGGCTAGTACTGGAGTAATGTGTTCACATTTTTTTGTTCTAGTTAGGATTCTAGCAGCCGTGTGCAGCACTAATTGAAGTTTATTTATTGATTTGTCAGGGTAACCGGAAAGAAGAGCATTGCAGTAAACTCATCTAGAAGTAACAAAAGTGTGGATTAGTTTTTCTGCATCAGTTTTTGATAGAAAGTTTCTGATTTTTGCAATGTTTCGAAGATGAAAATAAGCAACTCTTGAGACATATTTTATATGTTCATCAAAGGAGAGGTCAGGGTCAAGGGTAACGCCGAGGTTTCTTACAGTTTTTTACACCGGATTCAGGTTTAATCCGGTATCAGGATTGCTAGTTATGACTTGAGGTGTTAGAAAGAGTCCGCCTGGTAGGAGGAGCCTGCCAAAGAGTAAAAAACACCAGATTGTGACAAAAACAAGAACCGCTGTTAAAAGAAAACATACCGCTCGGGGGACACTCAAAGGGAACACTGCAAGACTGATTAAAAACATTTTTTAATGGAAGATGGCACTCATACACCACATGTCTGGTGAATGTATGAAACCTGAGTTAGATTTATTCACAGTTCCATTCACACAGACATATATTGAGAAAAATACATATGTTGAAATACCAACCCTATTGGCAATAACAGACGCAGCCCCTCCGGAGTTCTTTATTGCTGGAAATGGTGAAGATTGCATTGATCTGAACAATACTTTGCTGTACGTATGTGTAAAAATCACTAAACCGGATGGTCGGTGTAATCAACTACCTGATAACCACCTTATTTTCACAAGTGGATGTCTCCTTGGGTGATCACTTAATTAATCAGAGTAGCAACACATACCCCTACATAGCTGTTATAGAGAGCATTCTGAATTATGGAAGTGATACTTTAAAGACACAATTTTCAGCCGGTTTGTTTTTTCAAGGACACCGCAGGCCACATGTTATTGTACAAATCCTGCAGGAGATAACAAAGGACTTATGAAAAGGGCTACCTATTCAGCAGGTAGTACAACATTCGAAATGATCGGCCCTGTTCATAGCTGTAGTGTAGTTGATGAAATAGGTAGTGTGTAAGTTGGACAGTAGGGGACAGACAGAGGAGAGGAGAGGGGAGCAGGTCACGCATGTAAGATGTAAGACGATGAGAGTTGACAATAAAAGAAATAAATCAAGACGATAGTTTAATTACTGGACAACACAACATTTATGGCGACAAGGATTGTTGGATTGACCGAAGAACCTTCCAGATGCCGAGAAGAACTACACAGATTTAATGTTCTGAACAGCGACGTCGAAAACTTCTAGAAAAACTAGCCTGATACGTTAACTAGCAAGATGGAAGATGCTAACCAGGAGGGCGCTGCCGCTGGACGAGGACAACCAGCAGTTGGATATGCATTGGCACGAATTTCACCTCCTAACCCTTTGAACATGGGGGCTAAGGACCTGTACACAGAATTTACCCTTTGGATGGATTCCTATAACATCTGTGAAATAGCGAGTGGATCCAGACATAATCCAGATGTGGTAAGACGAGCTACCTTGCTACATTGCATAGGCTCACCTGTGCAACGTATCTTTGCTAATCTGCCAGGCTTAAAAATTACATAAGAGCAAGCTGTAGCTGCATTGACTGCCTACTTTACACCTCGGAGAAATGTTGTTCTAGAAAGACATAAATTCAGACAACGAACACAGACACAAGAAGAGGCTATTGATGCGTAGGTGAATGCTCTCAGAGAACTCGCTAGGTCATGTGACTTTGGAGCACTCGAATCGGACATGATACGAGACCAAATAGTGGAGAAATGCGTGAACAAAAGACTGCGTGATAAATTGCTGCAGGAAGAAGGGCTTACATTGCAGAGAACATTAACTGTTGCCCGAGTTTTTGAAGCTGCACAAGCTGAAGCAAGAGCACTGTCGCAGAGCAGTAAACTGAAGGACAGCGAAGTGAACTTCAATAGGAGTTGGAGCAGCAGTGGAGCGCGCGCGGCGCACGAGAGAAGAAAGGAGCCCGCGAAAGACGGAGATGACTACGCAACGAAATGTCACAGATGTGGACTGTCAAACCACGCACCGGATGAATGTGGCGCTAGGACAGCTAAATGTCTATTTTGCAAGAAGGTCGGGCACTATGCATGCTGCTGTATGAAAAAAACCAACCTGATTGCTTATGCAAGTTGCTCTCTGACTGCCACAGAGAGGCGCTATTCTCAAATTGAACGTGAAGCTTTGGGATGCGTCTGGGCCGTAGAACACTTCAGAACATACCTATGGGGAAGCAAGTTTATATTGCAGACAGATCACAAACCTTTGATCTGTATGTTCAATCTAGAAAAGGCTACCACCACGAATTCAGAGACTGGGAATGAGACTGCACCCTTTTGAATACACCATTGAACACATTGCAGGAAAGTGTAATGTTGCAGACTCACTCTCTAGATTGCCTTTGGCAGTAACAGAAGACAACGAATATGTCGACACGTACATGGAGAAGGTACTTTCCATCATAACACATGATGTACCAGCCATGACACTTGATGCCGTCCAAAAAGATACTCAAGAGGATGACATGCTGCGACAACTATTCCAAATTGTTCAAACAAGACAATGGCCAACACAGATATCAGAGGAAATGCAACCATACAAAAGGTGTGCGGATGAATTATCTACACACAATGGATTGATCCTGAGAGCGCACAGGATTGTGCTACCAAAAAGTAAAATTAAACAAGCAATGAACATAGCACATGAAACTCATCAAGGGGTAGTGAGAACAAAACAATTCTTGAGAAACAAGTTTTATTGGAGAAATATGGACATTGACATTGAAAGAATGGTCAGAAATTGCAATGCATGTGTACTGAATCAACCTCTACACAAAGATCAACCACTACAACCACAGGAGTTACCTCCAAGACCATGGACAAAGCTCGGAATAGATCTAGTTGGTCCAATAGGAAATCAACACATACTGACAGTCATTGACTATTATTCTTCTTAACCAGAAGCAGTAGTGATAACAGAAATATCCTCACAAGTAGTGATTAGGGAGCTGTTGAAAATCTTTGCAAGATTTGGATACCCCCTAGAGGTTGTCACTGATAATAGCAGACAATTTGTGGCCAATCTTTTCGAAGATTTCCTCAAAACCTGTGGAATCAAACACATCAGGGCATCACCTTATTACCTGAAAAGTAATGGGAAGATTGAGCGTTTCCACAGATACCTGAAGAAGGCTTTCCATGCAACCAACTGTGACGGAAAGAACTGGAAAGAGGAATTGCCAAAGATTCTCATGGCATATAGAACAACTCCTCACAGAGCATCAGGTGAAACGCCGGCCTATCTTATCTTTGGAAGGGACATGTGCACAAAGTTACCAAACTTGGAGAAGGAAGGAAATGAGGAATTATGTATCAGAAAGCACCATGATGAATACAAAAACAAGATGAAAGAATATGCAGACAAGAAACATGGAGCAAAGGTACACAATTTCAAAATAGGAGACATTGTGTACATCGCAAACTTTGAAAACAACAAACTTGACTCAAAGTACAAGAACACTCGATATGTCATATTGAGAAACACTTCTGACAAATCTTTTGAACTGGTGAACACTGAAAATGGGACATTGGTGATCAGGAATGTCAAACACCTTCGACATGCACCTTTACAAGTGGATTTTGACATTCCCAAACCAGTGACACCGAATCTGAACTTAAACATGGACATGGACAGGAGAGCACCTGAGGATGCACCACTTCCACAGCACCTGCCTGCTGTAGAGACTCCTCAAGAGACTGTCATGTTACCTGAACCTAAAGCACCTGAAGGAACCACCAGATCAGAAAGGGTTATCAAGAAACCAGCTCGTTACAGATAATGTGAATACATTTTTTTTTTAAAGTTGTAACTTTTGGATAACTGAAATGATTTGTGTTTAGGCATAATTAAGATAACAGCTTATTTTGTTAAAGTAAAGGAAATGTTAAGTCTTGAGTTGAAATACTGAAACTTAGAATGTGGCTTTGTTTAAGAGTTTAAGACCACATGTTGAAATGCTACAGTTTAACAAGGTTAGATTTGTAATGCAATTGATGGACTGAAAATCTACAAAGGGAGGGATGTAGTGTAGTTGATGAAATAGGTAGTGTGTAAGTTGGACAGTAGGGGGCAGACAGAGGAGAGGAGAGTGGAGCGGGTCACGCATGTAAGATGTAAGACGATGAGAGTTGACAATAAAAGAAATAAATCAAGACGATAGTTTCATTATTGGACAACACAACAATAGCAATATCTTTTTTGAAGAGAAACTCATGTTAAACGGCGTGGACATAAAGGTTAGGATGGCACGCTGTAAAAACCAGTTCTGCCTTATGGGGGCTGGGGATGTGCGACATCGTCTGCATACAGTATATTATCTCTTTGTCAAGAAAGTGACTGTATCACCAGCCATGAAACTTGGACACACTCAAGCGCTACTCTCAACCAATGCAAATTACCCAATTGAAAGGGTGTGTATGAAGACTTAGTTCATCAGAGGGGAGTCGTGTTTGTGACCAGGAAAATCTATTTTAAGGTCCCCTACCAAAATGAATTGTCGTTAAATTGGTGGAAAATGACAGTTTTACAGGAAGTTATACAAAAAATCAATTTAATATCAAACATTATAATTTGGAGTTTATGGCTATGTAGCAATGTCCTAGAAAACCATTCCAACCAGATTACACATCGGGATCAGCAGATCGTGTATTTTACCAATTGGCCCTAGCTTCAGGAAAACACCTAAAGGACCAAGCCATGGCTATTGACCGGTCTGACTTCTTACATGGCTATGCTCTTCATGCATTCAACTGTGAACCAGATGATGAATGCAGTCATCACCTATCCCTGATTGAAGTCTGGGAATGTCCGACATGAGATGAGGTTCAGACAAGCACTACCCCACACGATTAATTTGGTTTTCATTACATTTTTTACTCCATTATCGAAGTGTCCAACCGGAGGCAAGTCATGGTTGACTACTATTAGGAAACATTACCCAAACAGATGAGAAATGAGTACTGCAGAGTTGACCGGCATGGTGAATGAATTTTCATCTATGACTCATTTCTACGGTGTGCTGGCATGTGACTGTGGAAGATGGAAAATGTTCGCGATTTATCAAGATAAAAACTTCTCAGTTGTTCATATAACAGTTGATTATTTCAAGTTTAATTTTGTGGATCCATGGGAACAATCATCACAACATAACAGAGAATGAGTACAGAGACCAGCAGAGTAACGTCATGACAGATACTTCTGATTATGCATTTCAAGTTTCAAGCTTATATTCTCTTCCAACAGTACAGATGACGGAATTAGCCTTTGCAGAATGTACGTATAAGGAATAGTCGCCAATATGAGGTAGTCTAAAAATGCAAGGTTGCACTCAGATAGCTTCCAGAGGCACAGAAAATCATAGAATGTCGGTTGCCCAGACAACCCGGTCAAAGGCTGAGGTATATCAATCTGGACAGTTACTATATGGGGACTTTAGTTAACTATGCTCTTCCCAATAAGGAATAGAGCTCTGTTCACCTGTAAGATGTAAGTAATAATAACCCCCTGCTGTTCAAGAGCTTCCTCCTAGAGAACAGTTTCTGATGGCGGTTTTATGGCACAGGCAGAGGCCTGTTTCTCTTACTGCTAAAAGGAGCCAAGGCCCTGCTCAGCCGACATTCCATTCATCACTGCCCCTGAACACAAGACACTGGCCTTATAAGTTGGAGACAAAGAGAGACAAGTCTTTCAGTATATGTGTAATTGATCAAGCATACAGAGTACAAAACCCTTTTAATAGAATAATGAATAAATAAGGATATAATAATAAATTAATTTTCTACATGACCAACTACCCGCTGGACCTTTGCGAGATGTTGCATCAATGATGATTGTTAATACGCACCCGAGTAACCACCCTGGAGAACATTGGCTGGCTATTTACATCACAGACGACGGTGTCAGAAGGTTTTATGACAGTTTTGGAAACTCCCCAGATTTTATGTATTTTCCCAAGTCAAATCAAGGCATTTCTGCAAACCTGTGAGAATATAGAATACAACTCAAAACAAGTCCAGGATGTGATTTAAACCATTTGTGGACTAGATTGTTTGTTCTTTCTCTTTCAAATGACTAGAGTTCTGAGTTACAAAGATGTCATGACTTTTTATACTGATGACATCAGAAAAAATAATGCTAGTCTCCAAGTTTGTATCTAAGATGTATTAGAGTAAGCGTGATAAAGAAATGTTTAATTGTATACAGCATGCTCAATCTTGTGAACCATTTAATTTGTGTCATGGTTGTTGAACACATAGACAGTTAAAAGTATATATTATGCCTGTTTTATTATTGAAAAATTAAGGCAATTGTAAAACAACATTGATGCTTGCATAATATTATTCATATAACAATTAGTCAAGGAAAATCATACACATTGACAATGAATCGCAAATGATAAAAAATATGTAAAAAACTAATAAAATGAAAACACATTAAAATGGAACCCAATGTGTGGGGTCTATGGTAGGGGATTCAAAGAAAGCTTTGGTTGATTGATAATCAGTTGTGGGGGGGTGTTTCCGGAAGTAGGTGCCCGGGGCATGGCTAAATAATCCAGTGTGTTTATACTAACTGATTTTACGTCTTACAAGCTCATTTGGAATAGTTGTAAAAGGCATGTTGAGACATGCCATGGCCTGTAAGAACTCCCCCCACCCCAAAGGCCTTCTAGTGTTAGTAATTTTGGTGGTAGCTGTCACACTTTTAACCAGATCCAACCCTTGATGACCACTCCTTTGAAGATGAATTCACTGTTTGAAGTCCATGAAGTCAAATCTTTAGACCTGAGCATTCTATTTAGAATATATTCAACATTCTTCTTACTCCTCGCAGGCACATTGTCCAAAATGTCATCAAGGGTAACATTTCATTTAGCAGTTTGATTATGCTCAGTCATGTTTACTACATCACCACCAGTCTCAGACCCGTGTAGATGTAAAGTCAGCGTACTGTATTTGTGTCAAGCTCCCCCTGTCTAACAACAGTCAAGAATCTTTGTAAAATGTCAGAGTATCTTTTAGCTTTTTCATGTAAATCCATATCAGTCTTCAACAATACACTGTGTGCACAATTATTAGGCAAATCGTATTCCTCAAGATTTATTTTATTGTAGAACAAACACAATGCTCTCAGTCAATCCAAAATAATATTGAACCTCAAACCTGAATGTTTAACAAAGGAAAAGTGAGTTTTGATCTTTCTCAGGGGAATACATAAGAGTGCAGAATTATTAGGCAAGAATTGGTGTGCAGAATTATTGGGCAACAAATCAAAAAAATAATTTCTCACGTGTTTATTCTCATTTTTTTAAGTGTAACAAATAAGTAACACAAAATGACAATTAATTTAAATTTTTGTCCTTTCAAAAATATTCAGTTACCAATATAACCACCCTTCTTTTCAATAATTGCCATGAGCCTTCCATCCATGGAGTCTGCCAGTTTCTTGATCTGTTCACAATCAACTTTTGCTGAAGCAGCAACCACAGCCTCCCAAATGCTGTTTAAAGAGGTATATTGTCTTCCCTGACTGTAAATCTCACGTTTGAGAAAGGCCCACAAATTCTCAATAGGATTTAAGTCAGGAGAGGAAGGGGGCCAGGTCATTATTCAGGCATCTTTGTGGCCCTTGCTGGCTAGCCAAGCAGTGGAGTACTTGGATGCATGTGATAGAGCATTTTCCTGCATGAAGATCATGGCCTTCTTGAATGCTGAGGACTTCTTCCTGTACCACTGTTTGAAGAAAGTATCTTTCAGAAACTGGCAGTAGGTTTGGGAGTTGAGTTTCAGTTCATGTTCAACACGAAAAGGTCCAACTACCTCATCCTTAGTAATAGCAGCCCATACAAGTACAAGTACTCATCCACCTGGCTGGCACCTGACTGAAGTGGTGCCGTGTGTCCATTAGTGATCCAGCCACAGGCCCATTCATCTGGTCCATCAAGAGTCACTCTCATTTCATCAGTCCATAAAAACTTAAAAAAATCTGTCTTCAGGTATTTCTTTGCCCAATCTATACAGTACATTTCAAATCTTATTCAGTGGTGGTCATGTTTCTGAGCACTTGACACCTTGTACTTCTGGACAGTCCAGGTAGGTTGCAGTTCTGGAATATGATGGCACTGGAGGATAATGGGTTCCTGGTAGCATCACGTTTAATTCTTCTTCTCCATGCGTTTTTTGCACCCCAGTTGACAATTCGCAACAAAACCTTGTGACCTCATTGTCCAGTGGTCACGCCTCAATAGTTTAGCTATTTCAAGAGTGTTGCATCCGGCAGAAAAGCATTTTACAATTTTTGATTTTTCAGTGTCAGTTAAATCTATTTTTTGGCCCATTTTACCTGAGGTCATGAAGCTGCCTAATAATTATGCACACCTTGATATTAGGTGTTATTCACTGTTGCCACACCCTCCCTCATTACACCAATACATTTTACCTGAAAATGATTCAATCCAATGAGCATTCAAGTTTAAATGGTTTGGAGTTGAATAATGTGCATAGAAATAATGATGCAATTAGAATACTCACTTGCCTAATAATTGTGCACGCAGTGTATATTGCGAATCGATGAGTCCAAATAATTTTCAACAGACTGTCTTAGATCGGTGCTAGTCGTTTTGGATCCTCGCAGTTTTTCTAACTGATGTTGCAGCACCGGAAACATTTTCTGAATGTGATCCATGTTGTTGAACCTGTGTCTCGATGCAATTACACTGATTATGAATAGCACTGCTATGCTTAGTAAGGGAATTAGGAGTCTCACGATTTGTTGATGGTCTTTATTTGTGACTGAAGTGTTCTTTCTAGACATGTATATAATGTTGGATTTTTCTTTCTTCACTTTACGCAGCTGCGATTAGGTTAAGGATATATTACCGCGCCTTAGATTTAGAGCAATTTCACAGAGTGATAGAATGAGGTCTGTGGAAGATGTTTCTAAAATAACCTTTCGTTGACTTGCCGGTGACTTAAATAGCATCTTCAAAAGTGGCAAATTTCTACAAATGCGTTTAGACATGATCAAGTTTTCTTAGGAATGTACACAATAGGCCAATCCCGAGAAAACAATCCTGTTCTCAGACAGTAGTCTTCAGGTGCCTTCAAGCCAATAAGTAAATAACAAAAGGGTGGGTGTGCTGCATCTTTAAAACTCTCCATGAAGAACTGAGAAAGGCTGAGGTATATTTGTCTTCCTAAAATACTAATCTGCTGATTGTCACGCAAGTTTTTAAACAAGATGAGATAATTTGTGTTCAAGTTAATAGCTCTATTAGGTTTGCCTTTAACAAATTTTGGACAAAGTAAATAGCGCCCAAGTTACGATAGTATGAATATTGTGTGAAAACTCTCCATCTCCAAACCTCTGATGCACTTTTCATTAAATTGTCAATAATTAAAAGGGTGTTTTTCTGAATCGGTAACAGATTGTCATCACATAACGATGCTGGTAAACCTATGAAAGCAATTTCCCTCAGCTTCAGCATTTCGACATACAACGGTTGCCAACACTAATTTTTCTTTCTTTGGAGTAAACAACATCAGCATTATCCACCAACATTTTCACAAAATACATTTTATCCGAGTTACTGGGTCCATTATTGACAGAGCTGAATGGGTGTTGTAATCATGGGTCAAACCCGCTACGGTCTCAATCCATCCTAGAATGTGTTTTAGTACCCGTAAGGCCTCATGCTGTAATCAGGGAGCAGTACACGCTTGTTGTACACAACTATGAAGCGCTTAGACACTACTCTGTTTTTCAATGTGAACGCTCTTTTATCTCTAGCAATTTTGTTTGCATTAGCAAGGACATGATCATCATCACCAACTTCGCCTCGTACAAAGTTATCAACCAGTCTTGTTAGTGTCTCCAAATTTACAATACATGAGTTGTAGCTGTTGAGTGTAATGCCTTTTGCTTTGAGACAGGTCAGACCTTTAACGGTTAAGTCACCCATGAACGGACCTAGTGGGGGTACCCAATCCTCGTGGCGTGTGACAAAAATCACTGAATCAGTGTATGTGTAGAGCACACGTCTATCCAACTTCTCCAAGAGTGAATACAACTCGAGTCTAACATAAGCTGTTGTGAAAGCGGAAATAAAACTGTTGCCGTTACGTGTTTTGATTGGTGTCTGTTTTGTGTAATGCCACTGTACCATCGCAACTGTGTCGAAGATGAAAGAGAAATTACTAACTTCTATTTCACTGGAAAAAAGGTAGTGGCTAAACTCCTCCAGATCTGTAATTTAGATTGTGTTCATAAGGTTAGTCCGCTCACCCATCTTACCCCAAAGACTATTAATTGGCCATTTTGCCAAAGATCGCCTAGCACTGTTTACAAATATGTTTTCCTTGTCAAGCTGCACACCCTCCTTTTCATGATTCACAGATATACTGTTCTTTAGCAACATCGTCAACCACTGATGGTGGGAGGCCGCTAGCTTCCTGCTTGTGCTTCAGGAATGTTCTCATGTGATAAAGGCCTTTTGGCGGACACACAGTAGCCCAAACAATAACAAAGTAGTTTAGTGGTTTGAAATCTCGAAAGATTATGTTTGGATGCCCAATCAGATAAGTATTTGTCTTGTTGCAGAATGGGTAAAGACTACAGACATTGTTATACTGAATATTCTCCCCTTCTTGAGTCGTAAACTACAAATGAATTGCGTTGGTATGACCACCGAAAAGAGCATCCCAAGGATCAAGGCCTTTTAGAAAGCTTGGACATCTGCGGATGTGTTTTAAGCTGATTCCATTTACACTCCCACATGTACTTTACATGTACATTGTGTTGTTCTTTTAAAGCTTCAAGCTTTGCTAGCCATTGTTGGTGCATCAACCCGTACTGAATCTTTATCACCGGGTTGGTGCTTGTTGAACAATGACACTTTGGGTGACCGTGCCAGAAACAGCCTAGAAATTCATAGGCTGTGCACACAACCATCGCATTCAGCGTATCCATCAACATAGTATATGCCAAGTTTCATTTCACTTCGGTTCAGGGCATGCTGTAACAATATATTCTTGTCAGAGGCCACCATTGGATTGAGCTTTTTGAGAACGCCTTCTGACAACAATTGTAGTTCTCTGAGGGGACCAGTGCAATTGTGTCCTGGTGGGGAATCTGTTGCAAAAGACTTTCAGTCAAACCAAAGCAATCGTAATTGATCGGAAGGGGTCAACACCACCACATTCCAGGAAGTCGAGTCTGTAACGCATACAATCCTCTCTCAAGATGACCACATCATTCATGCAGTAAGCCTTTATTTCATCCTTCGTGACAAAGGGCTCTCCGGAAACTTTTTTGTTTTGTACCATTGCAAAAATTCGTCTTTTTGTTTAGCCATCATGGTATTCACAACCTAAAAATGCAGTTCTGGATAGGAGCCAACATAGTTCTCATTCTCCTTGATGTTTAACTTGTAAGGAAAGTAGCGTTTTTTCTATTCCTTAAACCCCATAGCATGTGGCAAAGCTGCCAGCTTCATTGTTAGGAAGCAATGACTGTCAATGTATCTTTGATTGAAAGTGCTGTCTGTATTGCATCAAGATGTAACTATCAAAACCTTTCAAGTTGTGTGCTATAAAGTTGTAGTCACTGTATTTCGACTGTCTAAACGTTTGGAAAAAAACGGCAACGCAACCATCACCGGCCGAACACCACGTCTTGTTTTCAAAGCATATTGCACACAAAATTTGCTGTGTGGAAACTGTTCACAGGGTTGGCTATAGTCTCAAAATCATAAAATATGTAGCGTTCACTGGGTTCCTCGGGTTTTGATGGTTTTATGAAACATTCATGATTCATTTCAATATTGAGATCCGCGTTACAATTGGGACACATGTTAGCCGTGCACTTGTGCGGTTTATAGTTGGTAATACTAACGTTGTATTGATAGCCACAATTGACACAGTATTTCTTATGGTCACACCCACTAACCCAACACCCTAACAATAAAAGTATCCAAACCTTTCATGATGCGTGCATAGAACGCACCAAAATCATCACCGTGACCACCACCGCTTTGTGCTAAGGATCTGAACCTTTCAAAATCACCCGGGTTGTTGTAGTGAGTATGCATCAGAGAGTTTGTAGGGGAGTCAACTAGATCGTCCAAAAAATGCGGGCTACTTATCTTGGTTAACAAACCTTGCATCTGTGGATTAATGTCCATATTGGTGTGCAAAATTGTGTTGGGTTGTTCAAGTGTTGTTTGAGATTGAAGATTAACGGTTTCACGGTTTTGTTCCTGATGGGGTGACCCTGGTGACGACATGCGGGGTCTTTTCACTGTATTGTGAGTATTATCAGTGGGGTTATTGTGTGCACATGTGTTAGGTTCGGTCTGTTGGATATGTGTAGAGATTGATGTTTGTTCAGTATCTGGTCTGTAGTTAGCACTATCTCTCACCATTTCTCTAGCTAAACGTGTAAATAACCATCCACTTACAAGTTAAAATAATATTCTAACTCATATATTTACATACATCCCAGTTTTGATTAGTAGACTGTAAAATATGTATTACATTCAGCTTTCAAGCATTGTGTAATGGGGCAACAATGAAACAACAAAAAATGACTCTGTACAGCCACAAGGTGGGGGGTTCTGTAACTGAAGCCGTTATGGTGTTGTAATAGTCACCAACATATAACATGCCCACACTCTGTTAGTTGATATATAGAGTACAAAGATTCAGCTGTCTGCGGATTGTTGTAATGTTAATAACATTATAGTACAATGCTGTTTAGACTTACTCAAAAAGTATCTGTTCAGGATGTTGCATAAAATCACAACTGCACAGTCCACTGACACTGATGTTGGTTACTTGGTCTGAAATAACAACAAAGAGGGTTAACAGAACACCAAGCGTATACAGGTATTTAAAGCTGATTATAAATAATGTTAAAAGACTACTTATCAAGGTCTGAAGGTCCAAAAAGCTGTTTAATTCCACCCACCCTAAACCAGAGATATAAAACAGACAATATGAAAGACAGATAAAAGCTCCATCATGCTCATTATGTAATTGTTTTATACAACCTTAAAAAGTTCAGATGTGTCATTTGTTAGCGTTTATCAACACAACACAATTCACAGCATTTCTTTTAAATAAAATAACTTGTACTTACTACGTAGATGGAACCATAACTCCGCACTAGTTTAGTCTGTCATTTCAGAACACCAACATCGCCTCCACAATGTAGGCATTACATAGCGCTATGGTGGACTACAAATGTCTTGTGAAAAACAAAGGGTGTATATCAACCACAATGTACTATGTTTGTACTAAGAAACATTGTTGTTATAGACCAATACAATGGGCACATCTGATCTAAAGACCTGTTCTCTGTTAAAATAATACGGGCTGAAACTCTCCAAATGTTAAGTCCAGGCCCCTTCTTTATATATTACACAAAAAAGCAAGATTAAGTAAATCCTCTCACATGTGAAATTCTGTACTTGTTAAAAGTCACAAATCGCACAACTCCACATTGCACAAGAATAGTAAAACATGAAAGGTCAACACCCGATGGTTGTAACACTTATCGTAACATCAATTGCCTGGGAAATGTAACATTCCAGAACACTAGCGCCCTTTTGTTAAACATCAAACATCTTGCTAGTAATCTTTACATCATTTGCCTTGGGACTTTAACATCTCTGAACCCTGGCGCCCTATTGTTAAACAACTAACTTATCGTTACTTATTGTATCATAGAATGGGGAAATGTAACATTCCTGAACCCTGGTGCCCTATTGTTAAACATCAAAGCAACCATAAATTACAAACCAGACACCCCCATACCATATTTCACCCCCTAGACATGCATACGTCATACCGGCAGTTCCACCATAACATGCATCATACAGGAAGTACCACCCCCAGCATACGTCACATCGGAAGTCCCATCCCCAGCATAAGTCGGACTGGAAGTCCCACCCTCCCACCCACAGCATACGTCACACAGGAAGTCCCACCTGACAAACCGGAAGTCCCGGCTCCAAACCAGAAGTCCCGTCCACATGTGAAGCAATCATCAAAAGTGACAGTTGCCGCCCTGGATTTACTACTAGTACATAATGTTTTAAATTATTTTCTTTGTACTTATTGATGTATTCCTTTTCTTCTACCTTTTGATCATTGGACATAACATTTTTCTTTGGTTTAGGACCAAGTTAAATTCAACACTTCCATTCTGGTCTTTGGTTTTGGTTTGAGTTGCCTCAGCTTGTTTCCTTTACAATGTTTAAAACTTCTGTCAAGCCCTTGTGACAGCTGCTCCGTGTGGCCCTGCATGCTCTATCCCTTTCCAGCACTCCACCTCACCGGTGTACTAACCTGCAGCTGGAACAGATGGCAGCAGCGCACCCAACACACCCTCACACCTGTTTTGAGTTAGTCATTATGTTGTCTATTTATGTTGCTCATTTTCACCTGCACCTCACGGATTATTGTGTTTGTCCTGTTGGAGACCATGTGGTGCGTTTTTTGCCATTAAAGAAGAGACTAGCCGTTTGTTTTCTGATTTGTTAGTTTTGTTTTTGCCTCTCCATTTCACGCACTCGCTACCCTCGCACCTCACAGAATAACCCGTTACCATAGAGGCAGTAATTTTTAACACGCTTACAGAGTGTTGTTAAAAGAGAAGATTCCACACAGTAATAAACATGCCCGTGTCCTAACCTTTTTGAAACGTGTTGCTGAAAGGCATCAAATTCAAAATGGGCATGTATTTTTCCAAAAACAATAACATTTCTCAGTTTCAACATTTCATATGTTGTCTCTGTACTATTTTCATTTAAATACAGGGATAAATTATTTGCACATCCTTGAATTCTGTTTTTATTTGCATTTTATGCAGCGTCCCAACTTTTTATATATAATATATAATATTTTTTCTAATATGAAAAAATATATATTATTTCACACAGTAATAAACATGCCCCTGTCCTAACCTTTTTGAAACGTGTTGCTGAAAGGCATCAAATTCAAAATGGGCATGTATTTTTCCAAAAACAATAACATTTCTCAGTTTCAACATTTCATATGTTGCCTCTGTACTATTTTCAATTAAATACAGGGATAAATTATTTGCACATCCTTGAATTCTGTTTTTATTTGCATTTCATGCAGCATCCCAACTTTTTTATATATAATATATAATATTTTTTCTAATATGAAAGGAAATCAAGTACAATAATGTTATTTTGCAAAACGTTTTGTTATTGCCATAACACTGTTCCATTGGGCCATGAAAATTACCCAGAATTATCACAATGAGACATTGTACAGTTTATCAGTTATTTAAACGATTCAACTAATGATGTTATGAGCTGACAATTTATTTATGAAAATAAACAGAATTTATCAGCTGCTGAATGACAAGAAGGTTGCCTTAGCTTTGTAATGAGTGCTGTATGCATAATGACTAATTAAAAGTGAGATGCGCACAAAGATGTCTGTAGCAATTACATCTTATAATTTGTGAGACAGTTTTAATGAATGACTCAGATGGGCTCATTCATTTCTTAAGGAGTGCTGCTAATTGTTGTGAATGAAATCACTGAAATCCCAATTAAGATATGATGCATGCAGACAGTAGCAAATTAAAATGGGTTAAATTTATTTTTCTGATGAGCGGGTCAAGACATGAATTGCAGAAAATAATTATGTTCCAGGTCACAAGGAAAAAAGTGATCTATTTACACCTTTCTCTACTTCTCCCCTAGGTGGTTAAGCTATTCTTGCTCAAAATCACAGAGAACTTAAAATATTCTACGAATCAGACTACATTGAAAGCCAGTCTACACCAGCAGCAAAGGCTGATAATTGTGGCCAGTCTGGCAATCAGTTTGAATAGATTTTTGTCACATCTGGATGTCTCATCTAATATATCCGAGCCAATGATCTGGACTCAGCAGAATGTTTCTGTACTCTGGCCTGGTTAACAGATAAAATAAGCTTTAGACATGATATGCATATCTACTGGCCAAAGATGGTGCCAATTAACGATGAAAGGGCTCTTGGCTTTTCAATGGGGCTTCACTTTCTTCTGATATTGAGATGAGAAAATATTTGCCATATACTGAACTTTATTGGATGTTCTGCAACAACGCCATAATGGGACTCCCTTCCAAGGAGGTCTTAAAATGACACGATATTATAACACTGAAAAGATGAGTTCACACTGTACTGAGTGAGTTCACAGTGTCCAAATATTTTCGGACCTAACTGTATATACAGCTCCAGAACAAAGAGACCACTGCACCTTTTTCTTTCCTTTCCAAAAAAGTTGAAAAGGAAGGTTTTGAGTGAGGAACCGAAGGGTTAAAATTAAGAGACCACTGCAAATTCAACGCTTCTGTTCCTCACTCAAAACTTTCCTTTTCAACTTTTTTGGAAAGGAAAGAAAAAGGTGCAGTGGTCTCTTAATTTTTTCCGGAGCTGTATATATATCATATTTACAATAGAATTCAGACCCCATTACTCAATACTTAGTTGAAGCACCTTTGGCACTAATTACAGTCTTGAGTCTTTTTGGGTATGATACATTAAGCTTGGCACACCCATATTTTGGGGGAGTTTATCCCATTCTTCTCTGCAGATTCTGTCACGTTCTGTCAGGTTGGATGAGGAATGTTGCTGCACAGCCATTTTCAGGTCTCTTCTGAGATGTTTGATTGGGTTCAAGTCCGTGCTCTGGCCCACACAATAACATTCACAGACTTTTCCTGAATCCACTCCTGTAATGTCTTGGCTGTGTGCTTAGTGTTTTTGTCCTGTTGGAAGAGGTTCTGAGTCCTGAGCGCTCTGGAGCAGGTTTTCATCCAGGATCTGGCTGTACTTTTCTCCATTCATCTTTCCCTCAATTCTGATTAGTCTCCCAGTCCCTGCCACTGAAAGACATCCTCTCAGCATTATGCTGCCACCACCATGCTTCACTGTGGGGATGGTATTGGCAAGGTGATGAGCGGTGCCTTGTTTCCTCCTGACATAACACTTGGCATTCAAGCCAAAGAGTTCAATCTTGATTCTCATGGTCTAAGGTGCCTTTTGGCAAACTCGAAGCAGGGCTGTCCATGTGCCTTTTACTGAAGAGTGGTTTCCGACTGGTCCCTCTACCATAAAATCTTGATGGGGGGAGTGTTGTAGAAATGGTTGTTCTTCTGGAAGGTTCTTCCATCTTCACCCAGGAACTCTGGAGTTCATGACCAAGGCCTTTCTACCCCGATTGCTCTATCTTTCTGAAATGCGGCAGACACTTTTTGTTACCCTTCCCCAGATCTGTGCTTAGACTCAACCCGATCTCTGAGGTCTATGGACAACTCCTCATAGCTTGGTTTTTGCTCTGACATGCACTGTCACTTCCGGGACCTTATATAGGGAGGTGTGTGATTTTCAAAATCATGTCCAATTAATTAAAGTTATCACAGGTGGACTCCAATCAAGTTGTAAAAACATCAAGGATATGAGCTCAATTTCTAGTGCCATAGCAAAGGATTTGAATACTTATTTAAATTGAATATTTCTAAAATTTCACAAATTCAAACACTTGTTTTTGCCAGACCGCGTAAGCGGAGCCTGCTAAGAAGAGCGAATGTCTCTTACTGAGTGAGTGAGTGAGTGAGTCAGTGACTGACTGACTGGCTGGCTGGCTCGTGCTAAATAGCGTAGTGGTTAGAGAAGCGGAATTGTGAACTATAGGTCCTGAGGTCGTATCTTCTCGCAGGCGAAGCGAAGTATGCATTATGAATTATTCCCTGTTGGCTAAAACCAAAACCTGAAATTGTATACAGTTATATTGCGACTGTTTCTGGCATGGAAAAGTTCATCTTCAGTCTCGCTAGCAATTGCTCAATTCTTATGATTATTCCTAAGAAGTTAGTAGATACCAGTAAGCCTATTACTGGCTAATAAGCTGTTCAAACGGCCAGTGGCAAAAGCTAACAGCTCATAGACGCTATTTCTGGTGGAGGTAAACTTAATAAAAAACGTTAGTCAGTTTAACACAATGCTCAATAGTGTTTAGCGACTGGTGAAATGCGTAATGCCGTGGCGTTATGGTTAAAGACAGTGCCTCTCACGTGGAAGGCTCAAGTTCAAATCTATTGTGAACAACGACATTTATTTATTTTATTTCCACAATTCTCTCGTCGTTTCACTTGATGAAAAAGTTAGTTATCGTCACCTTTCTTGATAGTTATTGTATCAATGTCATTCACGAATGAAAGAAAAAAGTATGTTGCTATGCCCTGAAATGAAATAGCTTTGGCAGACTAGCTAGCAATTGCTCAATTCCTATGACTATTCCAGTAAGTTAGTAGATACTGGTAAAGCCTATTACCAGCTAAAAAGCTGTTAAAACGGCCAATGGCAAACAAGGATTTGTTCAGGATAGAGACTATACTGACACACACTGAATGTAGAGCTCTGTGGTGTAGTGGTTAGTGACACAGCCTTTTACGTGGGCGACCCGGGTTCGAAGCTCAAGAGGGCGATACTTTCTATTGCAGTCCGGCTGAACTAGGCTTGCCTGGTTTCTTGTTGTTTGGTCATTATTTTGTATTGTGTGTAGGATTTTTAAAAAAACGCATTTTACAATAAGGCTGTAAATTAATACTTTCCAAATGCACTTTACCTGTTATAAATAGGATTTGTTGGCAATAACATTGGTAGTGAAGGCTACAAGAGCATGCAAAATATGACTGTAATTATTTTCGTGGCTTGCAATATAAAAGATGATCTGTTGGATTTTGATGCGTTGATATCTAATGAAGCATGCTTTCTCTTTGGGCACATTCCAACCTCCATCACTCAAACACGTGCATAGGTTACTCATTTAACTTAATAAAATACAGCTTCATAAAAGGATTCTAACTTCGGAAAACATTTTCTTAGACTCTGTAGAATTACCTTAAAGGGCTTAAATGTAAGATGACGTGTGAAGTGTCTATATGGTAAGAGGTATGTACTGTCTATGTAAACACTGAAATACTAACAATGTGTAATTTCATATTCGATTACATTTCATTGGCAAAATTACAGCAGTCACCTTAAATTTAGGCTCTTGTCTAAGTTTAGTGAACCTAGCCTATTAAACTATTTTATTCCCAAGTTAGAGTCATGTCTAATAAAGCTGATTACAGTAACTTGGCTTAGGAGAGTTTGGGGGAATGAATAGTCTACACAAGATGAAAATGGCTTAACAAGATAAACTGGCAATCCATCTTTTTTGATTAATATAATTACATCTGCTTTCATTTCTAATAATGAATCAAGGAAGGATCATATTGATTCTTGATCCCTGTGTTGACAGCCAGATGGTACTATAACTTATGATGAGATGGAGTTCATATTCTTTGTTTCTCTGATAAAACATTTTTCAAAGAGACCATGACTGATTGTATTCTCTGTATGACACGTTTGATATTTTCTGATGTACCATGCAAACCTCCAAGGATATGCCTCCCCAGACCATCGCTGACTGTTATGGAAATTTCTTGAACTGACGTAAAGTATTGGGTCACCATGTTTAGATAAGAAAAGGAATGTTGGTTTTGCTGTGGGAAAGGAAGTATGAGGTGTCGAGGTAAACGTAAAATTTCAGCAGGATGGGGGTAGATACAGATCAATGGGTTTTAGGACAGGATAGAGGAAGATACACAACAGGGGGTACGATGGATAAGGAACGTGTTGTTTTTATGGTGCGACCATGCAGATTCTTATCTCCACCCATTCCTCTATAAGTATTGAATGTATTTCCAAATGCTTCAGAGACTTCTCAGATGATTATCCTGTAAGCGTTTGACGCGTCTCTCTATTTGCAAATAAACTATTCATTTTGCCAAGAGAATTTTGTCTCTGTACTTACTCCTTTAAGAGTGTCTATCGATGGAATTGCTGGTCATTGCTGGATGATGTTGCAGGCAGCATAACATTCACCATGGCATCTCCAGACTCTTTCACATCTGTCACATGTGCTCATTGTGAACCTGCTCTCATCTGTGAAGAGAACGGGGCGCCAATGGCGGACCTGCCAACTCCGGTGTTCTCTGGAGAATGCCAATCGAACTGCATGGTGCTGGGCTGTGAGCACAGGTCCCATTAGAGGATGTCAGGCCCTCATGCCAGCCTCATGGAGTCTGTTTCTGACAGTTTGGTCAGAAACATGCACACCAGTAGCCTGCTGGAGGACATTTTGTAGGGCTCTGACAGTGTTCCTCCTGTTCCTCCTAGCACAAAGGATCAGATACCAGTCCTGCTGTTGGGTAATGTCTATCTACGGCCCTGTCCAGCTCTTTTCATGTAACGGCCGCTCTCATCGTATCTTCTCCATGTTCTTGAGACTGTTCTGGGAGACACAGCAAACCTTGCAACAGCACGCATGGATGTGCCATCCTGGAGGAGCTGGACTACCTATGCAAACTGAATGGGCTGCAGGTACCGCCTCATGCTACCCGTAGTGACAAGGACACTAGTAAAACGCAAAACTAGAGAAGAATCAGTAAGGAAGGATAAGGAAAGAGCAATTGTCTGTGGCCACCACCTGCAAAACCATTCCTTTTTGGGGGTTGTCTTGCTGTTGCCTCTCCAGTGCACATTTTCACTTTCATTTGCACCAAAACAGGTGATATTGATTCAAAATCGCTTTTGCTTCCTAACTGGACAGATTGATATCCTTGAAGTTTAATTGAATTGGTGTTACACTGTGATGATTACGTATTCCCTTAATTTTTTGGAGCAGTGTATATACTGTACACCGATCAGCCATAATATTATGACCACCTGCCTAATATTGTGTAGGTCCCCATTTTGCCCCCAAGGCATGGGCTCCACTAGACCTCTGAAGGTGTGCTGTGGTATCTGGCACCAAGACGTTAGCTGCAGATCCTTTAAGTCCTGTAAGTTGCGAGGTGGGGCCTCCATGGATCGGACCTGTTTGTCCAGCACATCCCACAGATGCTTAATTGGATTGAGATCTGGGGAATTTGGAGGCCAAGTCAACACCTTGAACTCGTTGTTGTGTTCCTCAAACCATTCTTGAACCATTTTTTCTTTGTGGCAGGGTGCATTATCCTGCTGAAAGAGGCCAATGCCATCAGGGAATATTGTTGCCATGAAAGGGTGCGCATGGTCTGCAACAATGCTTAGGTAGGTGGTACGTGTCAAAGTAACATCCACATGAATGGCATGTCCCAAGGTTTCCCAGCAGAACATTGCCCAAACATCATATTGCCTCCGCCGGCTTGCCTCATTCCCATAGTGCATCCTGGTGCCATGTGTTCTCCAGGTAAGTGACTCACGCCCACCTGGCCATCCACGTGATATAAAAGGAAACGTGATTCATCAGACCAGGCCACCTTCTTCCTTTGCTCCGTGGTCCAGTTCTGATGCTTACGTGCCCATTGCAGGCACTTTCGGCAGTGGACAGAGGTCAGCATGAGCACCCTGACTGGTCTGCGGCCACGCAACCCCGTACGCAACAAATTGATGCACAGCGATGCACTGTTTTCTGACACCTTTCTATCAGTACTACCATTAACTTTTTCAGCAATTTGAGCTACAGTAGCTCATCTGTTGGATCGGATCACATGGGCCAGCCTTTGCTCCCCACGTGCAGCAATGAGCCTTGGCTGCCCATGACCCTGTCGCCGACTCACCGCTTTTCCTGCCTTGGACCACTTTTGATAGGTACTGACCACTGCAGACCGGGAACACCCCACAAGGGCTGCAGATTTGGAGATGCTCTAACCCAGTCGTCTAGCCATCACAATTTGGCCCTTGTCAATGTTGCTCAGATCCTTACTGACCCTCTTTGGACGATTTCAGTATCTTCAGCATCAGCGTTTGTGGGTTAGATTACAGGTTCAAAATAGCCAAACATATAGAACTTTGTTCTGAAACTCATCAGTCTATACTTGTTCTGAGAAATGAAGGCAATTCCATGCGAGAAATTGCAGAGAAATAAGTATATAATACGACATGAATACACCCTGTCCAGCATTAGGACAGGGTGTGATTCTGTTCTGTGTGTTTTTACATTTCAATTTTGGTTATGTTTCTTCTGCCACTTACTTTCGTTTGCCACTGAACATTGGCTCTCTGTTCCCTATGTCTCTCCTTGTTACAATATTTGTATGTATTGTGGCGCGGGTGTCCCCACACCCCACAAATCACTGTTATACCAACACCCCCAACAGAAAATGCTGGTTACTTCCAGAAGATTCTGGAAGCTACAGGTGGGCCAGCCTCACCCCTACACACATGTCTCCCCTTGAGACCTCATCAGAGGAGACATTTAAAACGTCCCAGGGCGCTGCTTGGGGTGGAGGCCAGAAGTAAAGAGAAGGAAAATGAGCCAGAGAAGGTTACAAGACAGATTGAGTAGGGGGATGGCTAGTAGATGGAGCGTGCTGGAGCAGCCTCCAAAGTTACGACCACCAACGACCATTCCTATCAAACCTCCACTGGGAAGCCACCCCAGAAACAAAGCACAACCCACCCCCCTATAAGAGGAGTTTTGATTTTTATTTCATTATCACCTCCTCCCCTCACCCTTTTCTTTAAGTTTATATAACATCCATCAGGGCCTTGAACACACCCTCTGTGTCCATTCCCTGTGTCTCCCTCATTACTGTATGATTCTGGGCAGGACTTTCTCCAGTTTTACAAACTTCACCCAGGTACATACTTACATCTGGATTTGGCCTCTTGACCGATGAGATACACCAATTATATTATTATTATTCATTTCTACAAATTAAGCTGGATGTAATTACATTATTTAAATGAGGTGGATTGCCAAGAAAAAGACAAGCTATAAGAGTGTGTGCATATGTGTGACTTGTGTGTGAGTGTATCTTCAGAAATGTGTGTCATGTGAAGTCTGAACATCAAATTCCAAAGTTAACTACTAAAACAATATTCACAGTAATAGATTAAAGCTTTGTAATAAGAGGTCCCCTATGATAAATAATTTATCATTCTTCTTGCTTCGCATTCTCTTTGCCAAGGACTGCATGATCTTGGGGAGTTCTTCAAGACACTTATTATTCAGTGGGGCATGTGAGGATACAGTAAAGGAAAACACCAAACCTCCTTGAGACGTTATGTCAAGACAGCTAAGAAAAAGGGTGACTAATCAACTGCCAGACATTAAGTAAACACTTGTTTTCTTCATGACAAATATAAGAATGATTTAGAATCACAAGTTGAATGTAATAATTCTTTAGCATTCTTTTTATTGATTGATTCCGTTCAAGGAGCCTGTGAGTAAACTAAGCAGGTAACAGTTCTTCAAATATTACAACAACCTAATGCAAAACATACAGACATTTTCATACTAGACTAACCACATGAACATGCTGCCATCTACTGTTTTCCATGTCGAGTCATAGTCTGACAGCCTTTAACTCCAATTTGACTCACACACATGTGTTTCTGGTTAGAATTTATTGAATCCATGTTTAAAATTACAGGAGGAGGAAATGAGACAAAAACATTATCTAACAGTAAGGTTATAAAGGCAGTTTATTATATTTCCCATCATTACATTCAGAGGGTAACAGTAAGATTCATCGCTGCTTAAAGTGTTCAAAAGGCCTGTGTTTGAATTTACTTAGGGCCACCTTTATAACCAGTGACCAAAAACATTTTTCTAAAGTAGCTAACATTATATTGGAGGCAGTGTGGACTAGAAAGAATTTCATGCAAATGAACTGCATCTTTAATACGGAAAATAGTTCTTAAACAGTTATTTTACACCTTTAACATCCAGCAGACAACAAAAAATGGCATGAGAAGACTGGTACATTGTTCAGATGAGACATCAAAATGTGTATTTATTCACCTAGAAACACTTCCTGTTGTATTTTATGATCCAAGCAAGTTGACTGACAATTTCCAATGTAACATATAGTACATACTTATATTCATGATTTAAAAAATCAAGAATATTTGTAGGACAATACATGTTAAGTAGATTATACAGAACTAAAAAATCTGTTTAGGAGGCAAAACACTAGTGGGCTTACTATAGAATTACTTGGAATCTACTATAATGGGCTGTCTCACGTTTCATTTCTCTCTAGTGATGTCATCAGGTGTACTTTGCACACCACTTGAGTTTTGTTCAATCTGGTTCCGTACAGGATGGGTGGGGTTGTGTGGGATGTGTTTGAGCGGTAAGGTGAACACTCCCGCTTTAGTACGTGTTTGGACAAGGCATGAGCTTGTTTAGCCGTGGAACATTTCCTTTTTTACTCCGAGATTCTGGACATTTTGGGGACAAATTTGTAAAAGGATTGGTGATGCAGGGCCCTTTTATATTCTAACTACATTTTTATAAAGCAAACATAGTGTTTTGAAATCAAATAAACAACAAAATGACTAACAAAGCAGATGCTACAAGAATTTTAGAGAAAGGGCCAGAATATCTTCGGAAACAGATGGAAGCCAAGAACGATACGGGGGGACGCATGACCGCAGTGGAGATGCTTGCTGCAAGTAAAAAACAGTATGTCAAAAGTCAACAGGTGGTAAACTCTGTACAGGAGCCAGTCAGTAGCTTTGGATCTGCCTCCGTTAGTAGCAACGGATCTTCTAACCGGAGCTCCAATTGGAGCAGCAGGAACAGTGGGAAGAATTTGCCTGCGGGCACAAGCGGTGTGCCAGGAGGGCCCCTCTCCCTGGAGGACAACAATACAGCCCGTCGGACGAGCTCCAAAAGACGGGACTCCCTTTTACTGTACAGACAGAAATGTGATCTTGTAAAAGCAGGGACAAGTGACAGAAACAAAATGAAGTTGGGGCACAGGTTGCTGCTTAAGCCTGTGGATAAGGCGAGTTTACTGACTGAGGAAGAGGGAAATAACTCTAAATGTACAACCCCCGAAAGACCTGCCAAGGGGTATATATCGAAGGACGGTCGTTCACAGCCCCAACAGCCAGAAACAAAACCTCTGTCCACAGATGAAGAATGGATGGACATAGGAAACCAGGCATCAAAACCATCTCCAGGTGTGATGCGGAGACCCTATCACAAAAGAGTCACCGAAGTTCAGACGAGGGCTCGCAAAGGGGTAGGTCGTTCACACTCGGACATCAGCTCGAGATATTCCAAAAACTTTGCTGACTTTGATGCATTCTTCAAATACTGTGGATTGGATGGCGAAGTTGTTAATGTGCTGGGCAAAGAGAACTTTTCTGCACGTTCAGATGAAACTGACAGTAAAATCAGTGCCAGTGTCTCAACGTCAGATGATGGGTTCTCACGCCATAGCGATGAAGACAGTAATGATGCTTTATTGGAGGAGGAGTTGCATGAAACTATTCGACAGGGGACTTCTGTCATTGAGCGCAATGCCAGAGTTATCAAGTGGCTGTACAGTTGTAAAAATGCTAAAGATTCAGGAAAGACATTACGAGATCTAAACTGACCTAGGCTTGTCTGTTTTAGCCATGAAACATAACCCAAGGGTTTCCTTTCCCCTTCAATGTCATGCCTACTGTCTGTCTGAAGTTATATTATATACTAATATATATAATATAGCATATTTACTTAAGCCAATCGGTTGACATACATTAACATGTTAGGCTACTGATTGCCAAGTCTATCAACAATTAAAGGAATGACATTCCTGGGCTTGGGGAGTGAAAAATAAAGAAACAGCATATGCAGTATTACAATGCTTTCTTGGCTATAGCAAAATAGTTAATAAGTTATTATTGTCATGTTTGAAGACTTGTATTCCGTGTTACTAGAAATGTCCAATTAGTCAACCAATTGAATCTGAGGTCAGGATGTAAGGTTTTTTAGACATTTTTATTGTTTTTCTCTATTGTAGTTTTTATAGTTATTCCTGCAAGGCTGGTTGAAATTGACTTTTTCAGTATTTTTATGTCAATAAGCATGTAATTTCTTCAGGATTATAATCTCATGGGTAGTTCTATTGGAATGCCAAAACAAATGTGGCTATTTTCCCATTGTTTCTATGGTATAATCAATACTGGCAGAAATACCTTAAGTCATTGACTGAACCTGAGGTAACCTGAACAATGGTTCCTCAAAGGCTGGCAGCCCATTTCACTGAATACAGTGAAAGGCAGTTGTCCCCCTGAAACCATCTTCACTCTCTGGAATTATGTCTTATAGACAGAAACATGAGAGGAAGGAAACTTGACAGATTAATTGCTCATGTTTGTTTGCCAAGTTTTCCAATAAGGCTATGATTACCACCCCATCACCCTCCACCCACAGGTGTATTGTTTTCTGTCTGTGTTAGTCACTGTTTAGCTTTGCATATGTTAGTGGTAATGAATTTTTATTATTATTCTTGACGGTAGTCTGTGCTTGTAAATTGCAGTACAAATACAATAGAAATAATCAGGACATCTTGATGAGACCTGAAGAATGTTTGACAGTTTAGGTCTAGGAGTTAAAGCAGATAAGAGAGATATACCCCGAAGCTGATTTGAAGTATTAGCCGACTTACTTTGATGAACATAATAGTAGTGTTATGGACACGTATCCGTTCTAGACCTGTCCAGAAGGGGCTGACAGCAGCCCAGAGACAAGTCTCATCCTGCCTCCACATTCCAAAGCACTCAGAAGATTTGAAAACTGCTGTAGCAACAACCCTACTCCACTTCAGATTAGAGCAGAGGCAGCACATTAACACAATACTAATCTGTGCACCCAAAACGTGAGTTGATATAGGGTATATTTTAAGGTAGCCCCTAGGTGGCAGCATCAGATTGTACCTGGGCTTTGCCATCCAGTTCAAAAAAGTGCATGTATGTGGCCACTGCACACTGTATTACTTATCACTGTGAATTAAGTTCTTCCCAGAATATTTGATTTAAGAAACTGCTCAAGTTAAATATATATCATATATGAGCTGGCCATGAATCAAAAAAAGGGAGATTTTATGTACATTTTGACGCTTACATTACCATGAAGAATGTTACACACTATGTGGAAGTGTCCTTACAAGTTGTCTGCTTGTGATGTGTGTGTGTGTCTGTGTGTGTGAAATGAGATTGGAGTAACAATTCTCAAAAGGAAGTAGAAACATGGCTGTTTGCGGGAAACATATGCGTTTTGACATTAAGCATCTTAGGAGCTGGGTGCTGGCTGGGTGTTTGGAGCTGGCAATAGGGTAGAGCCCAGAAACTTTTGTAGAGAGTTGGAGAAGGTCTATTCAGCATTGTGTGCAATTCATTGTCCTATCCAGCCAAACAGATATATTGTTTTCTCCGCCCCTACGAGTGTGAATTGGTGTGAATGTATTTAGGTACAAAGAAATGGTTGAAATGGTAGGAGCAAGACACATTTATTGATTTTTTGTCACCAATTTCCCAGAAACCCCAGCTGGCAGAATTCCCCTTGGTTAGAACCTGAAGGAGTATTTTCACATGTGGGCCTTTCATGGAAGTTTATCACAAGTAAATTTTATTAACAAAAAAATATCCCCGTTGTATTTTGTTACCTGTGCCTGTCTTTTCATGTGGGTCGTTATTCTTGGTAACATATCTCAACATGTAACTGTTTTTGTACTCCCCTTAAAATAAACATTAACCTGTAAATACAATAATTTCTGAGTCAGTCCTGTATTTATCGTGTTCCCAAGCATACCACCCCCTCCTCTGCAAGATGACTGAAACAAAAGCTAATTGATAAGTAAATGACACTGGGGGTATTTCAGAAAGCGGGTTTAGTGAAAACTCAGAGTTAGTTGACTCAGAGTTGATGGAAACTCTGGGTTTACACTTTCAAAGAGCCAGTTCAGCATTTCTCTGAGTCAGTTACTACGACAGCATACTCCATGAAGCTAACCTGCTCGCTAGCAGATTTTATTCAACTAACCCTGAGTTTGTCCTACTCTTTAACTGGAACCTGCCATCTGAATGTGTCAGACATGGTGTGTCCTCTTCTTGAAGAGCCAGTTGATATTGAAGCACAAATAGCAGAAATCTGTTGGGAGAGGGTGATCAGACTCCGCTTGGATGTTTTATTATAACCTGATGATACCATTACCGTCTTTCTGCACATTCAACATTTTTCTCAGGACCGGCTCCAGGATGAAATTACTGAGGGGGCATTTCTTATCAATGGGTGGACATATCTAATTCATATCACATTTGCAGTGTTTAAGGGGAAACAAAACGGTGGGTGGGGGGGGGGTTGGCACTGATTCTAACTGATTCGATCCTATGACACATTGTGGACATGCTCTCAGTTTGGAACAAATTCTTTGTGTTACAGTTTACTGCATTACATCGGTGACGCTGAGCTATTTCCAAGGCAACCATCTGTTGGGCTGTCAGAGGTATGACTCTTGCACTGAAATGTTTACTGTACACTTTTGTAGTGTTCCCAAGTCACAGACTCACAAAACTCATCAAAGAAGAATTCCACAGAATTGGAGGAACCAGTCTAAGCAGTAATCAGTTTATGCAGTATGAAGCTTAGAGACTTGAAGCACTAATCAGTTAATATTTTAAGATTTCCAGGTGTGATTGGCTATATAGATGGTACTCATATTCCTATCACAGCACCTTCAGTAAATTAAGGAGATTATGCAAACAGGAAGTCTTTCTACAACATTAATGTGCAGGTAGGTCAACAAAGAATTGTACCATTACAAGAAAATCTGTGAGCCAATTTGTGTCTAGGACGAATGGGTGGGCGTCACTGAGCTAACACTGGCAAAAGGATGAATGTGCGTCTATAATTAATTTTACTGACTCACCTATTATGTAGGCCCTTGTGTCCTCAGGGGTGTTTGGGTCTGGTGAGCTTCCTCCAGAGATGCTTTCAGCAATAGTTTGTCCACTGTTTTGACTGAGGGCATCTCTACATCGTCTGTGAGTGGTGGCTGTTTTTCAGCCTTCAGCCTTTTTTCTATTTGCTTTAATGGAGGTCCAATTTCATATCCAGCAAGCACAAATTTGGAGACTTGAACACATAAAGGCATTTAGGTGTTACTTTTGAACAGACAATATTAAATACTGGTAGAAAATTGTACTTTCTTTTGCTTAGAAAATTTCACTTACTACTTAAAAATAACACATTGAATGTAGCCACTGAAAGCTGTTTAATTTGGTAGGAGAGGCTAAACAACATCACAATTGCTTTTACTGAAATTACACTTCATGTTTAAGTATATTTTTATATTTCATCTTCAGTTGCTGCCAAGTACATTTTGTGCCTGTTGGGTTGCACCTGCATAAATATTACACACGCACACGCGTGCGCACGCACGCACGCACACTATATAAATGTTTAATGAGTAGAACACGAGATTTTTTTAATTTAATATTCACGCATTGACTTGGTTAGCAACCGTCCTCGCCGTGCACTTCACCCCAGCTGCTGTTTGCCATTCCTTTTGTAGGTCACTTTATGTCATCCTACAGTTGTTGAGTGACAAGTGACATTCGAACGGTCATCTCGGTCAGTGGACAGTCATTTTCGCCCTCTGCCAGTCTGTAGCTTTGTTGTCCCCAATGTCTGTTGCTTGACCTTGTTCTTATGAACCACCATCTTTGAAATTATCAGGATGGAAGCAACCTGATGCTCACTGTATCCCTCTGCCAGTAAAGCCAGAACTTAACCCTTCTTTTCCTCACTCAAAACTTTTCTTTTCAACTCTTTTGTCATGCTGAATAGTAACGAGGTACCACTTGCACTGTTTTTGCCATCCAGCTCGTCCTATTGCAAGAGAGCAGTGGTTTTTATACTTTTCCTCATTAAATTAGATTTGGTTCAGGTAATCACATAATCAGTACCTCATTAAGTAAAATGAAGTTTGCCTGTGTTGGAATTTAACAGACACTGGAATGAAATGGCTGCCATACATGTAGAGATGCTGATTTAAGAAAAATTAGGAGTGGTCTCTTAATTTTTTCCAGAGTTGTATATTCATATTCTGCATATGCATTCATTAATATTTCCAACTCCACTCAGGAGAAGTAAGGGTTTCAAGTCTGTTTTCTCCTGTTGCCATGGTGAATCATGTTATCTGTGTTCCATTGATTAGGGCTTTTTATTTCCTCATGCACGTGCTTTACTCAGGGTTAACTTAACCCAGAGTTCACTGAACTAATTGTTACCACCTGTTCTGAAACCGTCAATTCTGTCTTTGACCGCTCAGCGTCAGTCAACACAGAGTTGTGATATAAACGCAGTGTATGTTAACCCTGCTTTCTGAAATACCCCCACTATGTAACACTTGGCAGTACAGTGCATGATGTTATTGTTTGTTTTATCAACTTCACGAACGCAACCCTTGTCCCATCATTGTAAACTGAGCAAGTACAAATTGGCCACTGTCTCTGGGTCTATCTCTACTCATCACGCACAAATTGTTGCATATTTAAATATTTTAAATGGCCTAAATAAGTGGTTCCAACCATTTTCCTATTATACCACCCACTGAATTTTGACCTGCACTGAAACCCCTGAAATACATCTTCATGCATTTTTCAGATAGAGTAAAATACTATATAGTATTTTCTACTGTGTCTATTGTACCCCAACTGTACTTGTAATCCTCGTTGGGAACATCTGGCCTACTGTTAAATCTCTGCTCAACAGTTTGGATTAATTGAGCGAGTGAATTTATATCATTATTTTATAGAAAGATCGCTTTTATGTTTTCCATCACTTCCCCTTTACCATATCTAAAACCAAAACACTCCAACGTGTGAGCTTCTTGTCACGTGTCAGAAAATGCCTTTGCAAAACAAAGCAAGCATAAAAAGCAAATGGTTGACAGCAGTGATAACCAATCAGCGATGGAATTCCGAGTAGCAACACAAATAAGAAAATGAAGGCGGCCAATCAAAGAAAGACAGGAGGTGTGACAAATTCGATTCGACGGTTTACTTCCGTCAATATTTCCTAAGGTAAGCTATTTTCGCAACAAAGAAATCTATTTCATTTATTTTGTTTTCTTTGTTGTTTTCTTTGTTGTATGGGAATGTATATTTTTAGAAACACAACTGACAACCGACTTTCTATTTCCTCATACTCGTTTGTGTGTTAGCTGTCATTTACTTTTCTTTTTTGTACAACCAGAAATAGCTCGCCAGTCTGGCTCAGTACTGTACTGCCGGACTGTACTGTAACGTTAATCAAGGATTTTACTATTCTTAACCCTGATTTTTTATTGCACTATTACAACATTAATAATGGATGTTTATTTTTCTTGCTACAATATATTAATCTCTCTTTACAGTGATTGAATCTTGGCAATACAGAAAGGTAGTTTAATTAAACAAGCAGGTGGATTAAGTGACAGCGACTGTCCTCGCACACACCACGGGTGAAGGATGCCTTTTTTGGGCCAAGACTGGAGGTCACCAGGATGGAGCTGGATCAAGACCGAGGACGGCTGGAAGAGGATCGAGTTCTATGGAGATGAATTGGGAGACAACAACAACACCGGAATAGACTTGGAAGAGTAAGTGCTGTTAAGCTAATGGCGCAGACTGTGCTCTGGCTTTTGTTAATAATGAACTTAACGTTAACCTACACACTGCCAGTAAGAAAGAGTACGTGACAATGGGAAAATTGAAAAAAGTCGAGAAAATTGACACCTTTGCTAAATATTAACTGAAGTCGCCCTGGATAGCAATTTGCCAAATGACTAAAATGTATTTTTTTTAAATTATAAAAAAGTGGGAAGATAACACATTTCACATTTAGATGCCTAACCCAGTATCGGTCTCCGATAGCGTTTGTCTAACCACTGTACCAATCCAAAGGTCAAATTCTATTTAGCTAACTTTTACATTTCAGTGGAAAATGATGCTCTTTAGCCCCCCACATACACGGCCTATAGTAGGCCGTGAAATACCCAGGGCAGAAAAGCCAGCCATACCTACTGTTAAATATGGAGGTAAATCTTTGATATTAGGGGCTATTTTGCTTCTGCTATTCACCAATGACAACCTTGTTGAAGCATCATAGGGTCAAGGCATCATAAACCTTAGGTTACCCAGTACCACGATTTTGTTTTTTGCACAAACACCTCACTGGTTGCGTGGTAGGAGGCTGACACTTGGCCACAAGTGTCTCTTTCAGCAAAGCGATAATTACATAAATCCACCAAAAAGTTTTTTTTTCACAGAAATTTACCTTTTGTGGTGGGCGTCTCAGTCAACAGAATTGCAACCCATTGAACATGTATGGTTTGAATTGAGCATAATCATGAAAAATAAAGGATCTGTAAGCATTCTGATTGCAGGATTGGTTGAAAAATCCATCTGAATGTCTTCTCCAGTTCACCCAAACTATTATTATTATAATTATCATACAGTATGTTTACCAACAGTTTCAATACTATTAACCCACTGATTTTTTAAAATATATTTATAGCAGTTAAGAACCAGTTCACATTTTCAGTAACGACTAGGCCAAAAGCATAATTGCAAGAGGACATATTGTTGTATCTCTCTTGTAACTGTAGTTCAGTTTGTCATACCGGTTTTCAGTGAGACTGAAATAGAACTTGTAAAGAAATAAAAATGGGATATGATTGTCTGCCGGCGTACTATTATTTTTTTGTGTGTTAGGGCTTTCTAGGACCCTTGGGTCATTCCTTCCCTCCCCTGAGCATAAATTCTAGACCTCCCTTAAACCTACCCTTGATAAGGATCATGGAAAAATGACCCTCCTTCTTGGCAACCAGTACATTTCCACCAGCTGGTACTTTTTTACCGCTAAAACGTCAGATCATATTGATGCATACTATACGATTAGGATAATAAAGGAAAGATAGGGAACTCTAGTACATTTTTGAGAACAAGAAAGTACTAACAATGAATATTTCTTAAAAATTATAAAATGTTAAAATTATTATGTTATGGATTATTTGTCTGAAACATGTTGATTTGAAAAATACGTAATTGTTTCTGCAAGCCAGAATGTTAAATACATATAGAAATACTTTGTCCAGTAAGAATTTGGACATACAGACGGGTGACAAATTAAAGGAAAAACCAACAAAGTATCTCAGTAAGGTGTTGGGCCACCACATGTCGCCAAAACGGCTTGAATAACCCTTTCATAGATTCTAAGAGTCTCTGGAACTCTACTGGATGTATGGAACACCATTCCTCCAAAAGATATTCCCTTATTTGGTGTTTTGATGATGATGGTGTGCGCGCTTTAACACATCATGATGATGATGGTATGCGCGGTCTAAAATCTCCCACAGTTGATTAATTGGGGGTCAGCTGGGCCTGCTCAGCATTTTTATAGATTCCAAAGAGCATGATAGGATTTTTATTTCTTTATTTTTTCATGCAGTACCCCTGTATGAAAGCATTTGCATTCGTAATATTCCACCACTCATTTATTCACATTTTTCCTGTAATTTGTCACCTGTCTGTACTTTGCCTGTTGTCTTCAGATTTTTGTCATTATGTCGGAGATAACACCTTAACAAAATATTGCTGTTAACCCAACTTCCAAGTATGTGGTAGTGTGTGCACATTGTTCTGCTGTTTCTTTTTCCAGTTTATATTTTCAAATTGTTGAGCAACATTTACCTCAGATAACTTCTTGCTGACTGGGAGAAGACTTCAGTTGCATTTAGCTAATCATTTCCATAATGTACATTATGTTAGGAGTTTGAAAATACAAAATCATAATCCAAGATGAGGGCGATATACATACTGGTGGTTAAAAAAGTTATGTTATTATTACTTTTCTTTGGACATATTTACTTTTGTCGGTGGGTGACAGTCAGGATGGGCAACCCATAAAGTAAATTAACATTCTGGCTTGTAGAGACAGTTATATATTTTCTTAGGCTAACTGATTATCCATTCTAGCTAGATTATCCATTCTCAGCTTGACTGGATAGAATTATCCATTCTATTCAGTCTAGCTGAGAGGCTTCCAGCCCCCATTGTCCACAATCACAGTGATAAGCTGTACTTACCTAAACATGCCACCTATGGCATTACCTAAGCTGCCACCTACGGGAAGAACTGTGGAAGTGTTTCCTGGATAGTGCTGTCAGTCTAACAGTACTAACACACAACTACCACTTTATATCATAACATTTATTGCTATAGGAGTAGGGTTTCAGATTTTCTCACAACGCACAAATCTTTTTTAAAATTATGAGAGTTGGAGTGAACTCAAGTGAAACACTAATACTGGCAAGAGGTCAGCATAAGTCATGGAAGAGCACATCCATTTGGCAGTGTATTGTTACTAACATACTGAGAGACCTCAAGACAGTCAATAATTAAATGAAATCCCGTAATTACAGCCTGTCATGACTAAGACGTCATTGCTACAGACTGATGTCATTTAAGGGTAGGGCTGGTGAGGCAAGACCCAGAGAGAAGTTATTGGGTCAACGTATGAAAACGTATCCAACTGGGGTGTTTTCAAATTCCCAAACAAAAACGGGTTGTTGCTCTAGTATTGTCTGTTCCAAAACATGTTGCAACAAAGAAAAATTTTACATCTAACCATTCAACTCGGCGTTCTGTAAATGGTTGTTATAATTTAATTTACTATTCAAATATTTAAGTGTTAATATTTAAGTATTAAGTGTTATTCAATACATGAGTAACCATGATTGTTGGTTCTTCCAAACCTGAATTAGCATGAATAAATATTTACCCAATATGGAAAGCATTCTTCAAGGTTCCTTCTTCAACCCGCCTTTTAAAAATCATCGTTATCATTTTTTTTGTGCATATTTTGGAAGCGAGACATGAGTTAACTACAACTTCTGTTTAAGAAAAAAATGGAATTCAACAGCTGAAGAGGGTTGTTTAAACGTTTGGTTAAGTTTATTAACATACTTTCATAATATACAAACATTAACGACATTCAAGATCTACATTTGAAGCTTTACATAACCAGGCACACAAATAAAGATGGTAATAAGACAAGCAAAAAACAACAAAAAACTTTTTTTATAAATAAACAAATACAAAATAAATAAACAGAGCACACTGTACAATATTCACAAATAACAGAAGGTCTTTAACAGAACATAACAGAACGTTTCCAAGGCAGCAATAAGTTTTAAGGCAGGTTTTAAGGCAGTTTTAAGGCAGACAGAGAAGGACAAATATTTTGTTCCAATTTTTTTAGTAACAGGCATATCAAAGGTTTGGCAGATATAATTTCTTTTTAGCTGTTCTAGGAAATGTTCTTTAGAGAACCTTCCTAATATGTTTCTTATTACACCTTTTGTCTTGTAAACAGTAACCATTTATGTATTGTGGTGGGAAGCAAGGAGATACATCTGGGTATGATAGCATCCCTTTAATTAACAATAGAATACTAGTGGGTATAGCATTCATGACTGTGCAATACTACTGGAGTTGACAAGGAATACTATATTTTATCATGAAGCTATTATAGCTGAGAATGTTACCACCTTCATCCAGTGGATCTCTAACAGACCAGATATTTTTCCTCATCCATTCTTCAAAAAATATGGTTTTGTTGCGATGCAATACACATCTATTATTCCATACAGGAGTATTGTGTGGAGTGAAATTGTGTTTGTATGCTAATTTCCAATATAGCAGCACTTGTTGGTAAAAGTTAGAGCATTTTATAGGGAGTTTGTTGATATTAAAGTCACATTGAGCTAGTAAATCTAGTCCTCCAATCCTTTTAAAGATATAACCAGGCACACTGAAGTTCAAAGTTCAAAAGTCCAAAGGTTTATTTGTCATTTGCAATAACAAGTATTGGCAATAAAATGCTTGGTTTTCCTACTCCCGACAGTGCAGTTAAAAGTTAAAAAAGTAACAGTAATTATAATATAAAAATAAGAAGATAACACGAACTATCAATAATAACACTACAAAAAACACGCATCAACAATAATAACTATACAACTGTACAACCGTAATGCAATGTAAAAGTGACAGGTGTGCATGATATGATTGGCAGATGAGCATGATATAAAGTGACAGGTGTGCATGGGACTATGGATGGAAGGGAAGAGGGGTTCCTGAATTGAGCAGCTTTACGGCCTGAGGAAAGAAACTTTCCCGTATCTTGTTAGTTTTGGACGGGATACTCCTGTACCTTCTGCCTGACGGCAGCTTGGTAAACAGTCCATGGCGTGGGTTGCTAGGATCTGTAATGATTCGTTTGCTCCTCCTCCTACACCTCACTGTGTAGAGATCCTGCAGGGATGGCAGGTCAGACCTTGTGATGCGCTCTGCTGTTTTAATCACCCTCTGAAGTGCTTTGCGGTCGAGGGTGGTGCAGCTGCCATACCATGCGGTGACACAGCCGGACAGGATACTCTCGATAGTGCATCTGTAGAAGTTGGTGAGTATCCTGGAATCCATGCCAAATCTCCTTAATCGGCGTAGGAAGAAGAGCCGTTTCCTGGCCTCCTTCACCAAGATGTTAGACTGATGAGACCAGGTCAAGTCATCACTGAAGTTGACACCAAGGAACCGAATGTTGTGAACTCTCTCTACTGCAGACCCTCTCTCTCTACACTGAACCACAGGCTATCCATATTGCAGAGAAAAGATTGTAACCATTTCAGTTTCAACATGCCATTCATACTATCAAAATCAATAACATTCAGACCCCCTTCCTCATAGGGTTTTAAGATGTCACTCTTCCTTATATAGTGAACCTACCTATTAAGAATAGCTTTGGCTTTTACAAAATTTTTCTCAATATTCGATTTAGTGCTTGTATCATCATCCTTTGTGGCAAAGACTCCTAGATATTTAACTGTGCTCTTTATAGGAATATTATGTAGTAATTCTAATGGATGTGCATGGCCATAAGCTCACACTTGTTCAATTTTAGCTTTAAACCTGAGTTATCTGAAAAGAGATTTTTTAAAGTCAGTGGCTATGGGAATTTGCTGCTTGTCCTTTAGAAAGAGTGGTATCATCAGCCAGTTGACTGATAATTAAAGATGTACCCATAACATTCAGGTTTTTTTTTACCTTTTCATCATTTTTAATCAAAATGGCCAGCACTTCAGAAGGTAAAATGAATGAAAATGGCGAGATCGGACAACCTTGTCAAATACCTTGGTTGATGTTGAATCGTTGAGAGGTATCATGAGGAAGGGAGATTGAGCTGTTAATGTCACAATATAGCATTTTCATTGTATTAATAAACTTGAAGCCAAATCCAAAATATTCAAGGCACTGAAAAATAAAGTCACCACCATATCAAAAGCTTTCTTAAAATCTAAAAATAAAATACATCCATCATCCTCTATCATTTCCCCATAGTCTGTCAGATCCAGGGCTGGTCGGATATTATTATGTTTTGTCTTTTCCTTTATAAAGCCAGATTGCATTTCACTTACAATTTGAGTTATGCTTTTTTTGAATCTATTGGCAAACAAGTGAGAATATTTTGTAATCACTGTTTAATAAAGTTATAGGTCTAAGGAAATCAATGTATTTGCAGTCTTTACCAGGTTTAGGTAGTAATGTAATTATACCTTGTTTCAAAGTGGGCAAAGGACAGTTATTCTCAATACATACAATAAATGCATTAAAGAGTACATCTCTTAGATCATCCCAGAAAAACTTTTGAAGTTAGGCCATCACTGCCAAGTGACTTATTTAAGGTTAGTTTCTTCACAGTAGTGTCCAGTTCTTCTATTTGAAGCTGTGCCTCACAAATCTCTTTAAAATGTGGTTCTATAGTAGAGTTATGTCTTTTAATTTACTCAAAAAAAGCATTGCAGTCATTATAAGAGTAGGACGAGGAATAGAAATCCTTGTAAAAAAGTAACAATACATCAGCAATGAATTTTGGTTCTGTTCTTTCAATCCCATTAATATACAGTGAATTAATAGAATTCCTTCCTTGGCAAGTCTGTAAAAATAAGAAGAGCTTTTTTCACCCTCTTCTATCTGCTTTGCCTTGGATCTTATGAAGGCACCATTAGCTTTTTTTATGTAGATATCATCTGATTTTGTTTGTAGAATTAGTAATTCCTTTTTTTCCTCAACCGATGAATTTGATTTTTTAGAGTGCATTCATCTCATTAATCAAATCAAATTCTAACTGTCTCTATACTGAAAGAAATAGAGAATTCCCGAATCTGAATTTAAGATATTCCTATCTACTTCTGTAGGTGCTCAAATCACAGTTGTCTTTAATTTTTCCAATCATATTTCTAATTTCTTTACAGTGAGATGCGTTCTGAAGGAGGTCAACATTAAAGTTCCAATACCCCTTATTAAAAGGTGTATTGATTGTGGGTTTCAAACTCAGGGATATGATGCAATGGTCAGTGAGAGGAGAGGCTGAAATGGAAGTGTCATGAACATATTATTTGAGATAAGCCAGTAATCAATTGGAACCATTGGATTTAAGCCATGAAAATTGCTTGATATCTGGGTTTTGAACTCTCCAGATGTCCAGTAAAGCATGCACAACACAAAAACTTGAAACATAATTATTATAATGATTTGCGTTGTGTCTAGGGGGATATCTGTCAGCTGACTCATCAGGGGCTACAAGATGAGGTGCTTAAGGCCATAATTATTTGATCCCCTGCTGATTTTGTATGTTTGCCCACTGACAGAGAAATGATCAGTCTATAATTTTAATGGTGAGTTTATTTGAACAGTCAGAGACAGAATAACAACAAAAAAATCCAGAAAAACGCATGTCAAAAATGTCATAAATTGATTTGCATTTTAATTAGTGAAATAAGTATTTGATCCCCTCTCAATCAGAAAGATTTCTGGCTCCCAGGTGTCTTTTATACAGGTAACGAGCTGAGATTAGGAGCACACTCTTAAAGGGAGTGCTTCTAATCTCAGCTTGTTACCTATATAAAAGACACCTGTCCACAGAATCAATCAATCAATCAGATTCCAAACTCTCCACCATGCCCAAGACCAAAGAGCTGTCCAAGGATTTCAGAGACAATATTGTAGATCTACACAAGGCTGGAATGGGCTACAAGACCATCGCCAAGCAGCTTGGTGAGAAGGTGTCAACAGTTGGTGTGATTATTCCCAAATGGAAGAAACTCAAAAGAACTGTCAATCTCCCTCGGTCTGGGGATCCATGCAAGATCTCAGCAAAATGTTTTCATGGAGGTGGAAACACTATGTTTTGGGGTTGTTTTTCTGCTAAGGGGAAAGGACAACTTCACCGCATCAAAGGGACGATGAACGGGGCCATGTACTGTCAAATCTTGGGTAAGAACCTCCTTCCTTCAGCCAGGGCATTGAAAATGGCTCGAGAAGCACATTAAGGTCCTGGTGTGGCCTAGCTAGTCTCCAGACCTTTATCCCATAGAAAATCTGTGGAGGGAGCTGAAAGTTCGAGTTGCCAAACGTCAGCCCCGAAACCTTAATGACTTGGAGAAGATCTGCAAAGAGGAGTGGGAAAAAATCCCTCCTGAGATTTGTGCAAACCTGGTGGCCAACTATAAGAAACGTCTGACCTCTGTGATTGCCAACAAGGGTTTTGCCACCAAGTACTAAGTCATGTTTAGCAGAGGGGTTGAATACTTATTTCCCTCATTAAAATGCAAATCAATTTATAACATTTTTGACATGCGTTTTTCTGGATTTTTTGGTTGTTATTCTGTCTCTCACTGTTCAAATAAACCTACCATTAAAATTATAGACTGATCATTTCTTTGTCAGTGGGCAAACGTACATAATCAGCAGGGGATCAAATACTTTTTTTCCCTCACTGTATATAGATAGTTATTGCATTAATGTCATGAATGAAAGGAAAACAGACGTTGTTGTGCCATGAAATGAAATAGCTTTGGCAGTGTAAAGTTCGTCTTCAGTCTTGCTAGCAATTGATCAATTCGTATGACTATTGCAAGCAGTAAGATATTAGTATTACTGGCTTGTAAGCTAAAACCATACAGTTCATAGATGATATGTGGTGGAAGTAAACTTCATAAGAAGTGTTATCTAGCTAAATACTCAAACAACTGCGTGATGTTAATGCGCGACAAAATTATCTAATGTTGAGACTAAATTTTATGACAAAGGTATACGTCCCAATCGGTCCCAATACTGGCATACTAGCTTACTATTTACTAAACATTACGTACTTCACCATCCGCGAAGTACGTACTTGCCGTATGTATTATGCGATTTCAATCAATCAAATTTATTTATAAAGCCCTTTTTACATCAGCAGTTGTCACAAAGTGCTTTTACAAAACACCCAGCCTTAAACCCCAAGGAGCAAACAACAATAGTGTTGAATTTCAGTGACTTGGAAAAACTCCGTAAGAAGGCTGAAATTTAGGAAGAAACCTAGAGAGGAACCAGGCTCAGAGGGGTGACCAGTCCTCTTCTGGCTGTGCCGAGTGAACATATTAAGAGTACAAATTGTAGTAATGAATAAATGCATGTGGGCTGAGTCCAGAGCCTAATTAAACCTAGTCCAGGGCAGAAGCATGACCAGATGGACAAGGACAGGGACAACCCGGGGGGTTGTCAGGTACAGTCTTGATCTGCAACACAACCAGGAGGACTTTGGCCAGGGACACCAACGGGTCTTTCAAGCCTGGTACTCCGAAGGTGTTGGCCAAGACCTCATGTCCTCCTAAGTTTAAAACGGCAAGAGACAGGGAAAATTCAGAAAATGCATTCCTTAGCTCGACAAGGATTTATAGTGGAGAAGAACTGACCCTACTACGCAGACTTACAAAGGAGCTAAACTACAGCCATCGAGCATTCAGCCTTGCCATCAGCCGTCAAACCTTTAGAAATGTCCCCTGTGAAATCAATGACTACTGCTACACTACTCGTATGGAAGTGTATAGTTAACTTAATTCAAATGTTAATGCAATCCCACATTGCATTTTCATTATCAACTTTTGCTTGCATTATTTCAGTCAATTTGAAAATTAAAATGCAAGGCGCGACTTTCTCAACCCCCAGATGTACCAAAAGATTTTCGCCTAACGAATTTTCTCATCCTCTGTCTTGTTTTGACCTGCATATGCTGCTGGGATTCCTTTTGCGTTCAGAACACGAACCTGATCCTCGACCATTGAAATCTGAGGAGTAACCACTAATATCATAGACCTGTTTGTTTTTAATTTCAATAAATCGCAGACTGTCGGCCATGCTTGATAAATTAAACTTTTACCATAGCCTGTAGGAAGGCACTCCAAAACAGCTCTTTTTTTCAGAACAGCATTTAAGCAGAGAAGTTGTAATGGCTTTATTGATTTTATCTTATGAATAGAGCACAGTTCTTCCAAAACGGAATTAAGTTCTGTTTCTGATATGTTGCAACCTAGCTAGGAACTGAAATCTTGCCAACACTAACGGGTCAATATCATTATTAGTTATCGCAGGGAATTCAGATACATTTTCAATTGTCATTTCTATTCTGTCATGAGCATCTGACCAGGAAATCAAATTGTTTTCAAAATCATCATCATCATCTTCATCCGCTTATCCGGTATCGGGTCGCGGGGGCAGCAGCTCCAGCAGGGGACCCCAAACTTCCCTTTCCCGAGTGACATTTGCCAGCTCTGACTGGGGGAATCCCGAGGCGTTCCCAGGCCAGTGTCGAAATATAATCTCTCCACCTAGTCCTGGGCCTACCCCGAGGTCTCCTCCCAGCTGGACATGCCTGGAACACCTCCCTAGGGAGACGGCCTGGGGGCATCCTTACCAGATGCCCGAACCACCTCAACTGGCCCCTTTCGATGCAAAGGAGCAGCGGCTCTACTCCGAGTTCCT
>JACXGI010006369.1:20827-42086 GCA_016801175.1 Esox masquinongy | reverse complement strand
GTAGCAGAGTTCTGACAGTCAGAGTCAGAGTGGTAGCAGAGTTTGGACAGAATCATGACAGTCAGTCAGCTTTATGACAGTCAGAGTCAATGTTAAAACACAGTTATGACAGTCAGAGTTTGGACTGAATCATGACAGTCAGTCAGCTTTATGACATTCAGAGTCAGAGTTATGGCAGTCAGAGTTATGACCATCTGAGTCTGAATTATGACAATCAGTGTCTGCTTTTTGACATTCAGTCAGAGTTTTGACAATCAGAGTTTTTGACATTGTTGACATTCAGTCAGAGTTTTGACAATCAGAATCACAGTTATGACATTCAGAGTCAATGTCTTGACAGTCAGAGTTACGACAGTGGTACTGTAACGCGTGTATTGTTGTGGGTGTGAGTGTAAATGCATACAATTTGTACATTTGTGAGAGTTGATGTGTGTGATGGGACTGCATTTCCAGGGGGAGAAGCAGCTCTAGTTAATAATTCAAATGAAGCTCATTATCAAGTATGGCACCACTGATGTGTGTGTTCTGTGCATGTCTTTGTGTCTGTGTGTCAGTGCGTAAGTGTGAGTTTGTGCCATGCTTAGACACACGGTTGTGTGTGTGTGTGTGTTTGCGTGCGTGTGCGTGTATGTGTGTGTGTGTGTGTGTGTGTGTGTGGGGGGGGTTGTTGCGTGATTGTGCGTGCGTACTGATCTCTCTGTTCACCTTAATTCCAAGTAGGTTGTTGCCACTTATGATTCCCCCCATTTCCTCTCCTCCCTCCCACTCCTCTATCCTCTCCCATCTCTATACATAAACTACTCCCTCCAAAAACATCTCTATCTGTCTAAACCTTCACCTCATCTGTGCAAAACAGATTTGGGTGTTTGAGATTAGAATAATCTTAGTGTTAGAAGGTGAATAGCCCATTCCTGGTGTAGTAGATGAAGTAGCGCTAGAAAGCCTGTGGGTATTATAGAATATTGACTGCAGGCTGAGGCATGTGCTTATATTACCAGGTACTTACATTTTTAATCAGATGTTCATGACGGCTCTTTCCCTTTGGAGGCCCTGGCTAACTAAGATTGATGGGAGGTTATCAGCAGAGGACAGCAGTGCTGTGTGTGTGTGTGTGTGTGTCTGTGTATGTGTGATTAATGCTGCTAGCTAAAGTGAGTTTAGATAGCTCAGCTCATGTGGATTTAACAACTTGACTGCCCATTCTCTCTGGCTAGTACCTATCCCACAGTCCTGGAGCCACTGCACCATAATGACACCTTAACCGATGAAGGTGTGGTTTGACCACTTTGGTCGGAACCACTTCCTGCAGTGTACAAGAAACTGCTCTCTAGTAGCGCTAACGGTTCTCTAGCAGCACTAACTTTTGTCTTAAAGCGGTAACTGTTCTTTAGCAGCAACAATAATGATTCTCTAGCAGCAGTAACTGTTCTGTAGCAGCAGTAATTATTTTCTTGTAGCACTAGCTTTTCTCTAGCTGTGCTGACTGTTCTCTAGCAGTGGTAACGTTTCCCTAGCAGTGGTAACGTTTCTCTAGCAGTGTTAAATGTTCTGTACCAGTGCTAACTGTTATCTTGGAGTGCTGAGCGATTTAACAGCACTGTTACGGGCACATTACATACTGCATGTTTGGACATATCATTTAATAGGATCTCAGTGTGTTTGAATATCGGTATGGTTGTACATTTAAGCAGCTCCATCGTGTGAATTAGGTCTCCATAGTGTGAATAAGGTCTCCATAGTGTGAATAAGCATTTTTTTGTTGCCAAAATAAAGGAATTACAATGCAATTCATCCAACCCATTTGATGACTTTTCTTTCTCTGACGTATTTATAGATCAATGCTAGCCAGATTACAAAATGAATTAATATTGCTTAAAAGTACATTACAAACACAAAATAATAGTGAGAATTGTCAAAAAGAAAAACGGTTTGCATTATCAGAACACTTCTCCTTTTACACAATAATCAGTCAGTGTTCATGCTAATTATCATCAATGGAGTATCCTCATGTTCAAGTGATGTTCTGCATCAATCAGGATACTCCCTGTCGTTCTCACAGACTACTGTTGATCCTCCCACAGAATATTTCTGTATTTCCACTGTGATTAGCAGTGACAGGAGAAACCATCTCAATGATTTAAAATCTTGCTAAAGGTACAAAATAATTTTGAACCCAAGGCTATATATATATATATATATATATATATATATATATATTTATACATATATTTGCATATACAGCTCCGGAAAAATGTAAGAGACCACTGCATCTTTTTCTTTCCTTTCCAAAAAAGTCGAAAAGGAAGGTTTTGAGTGAGGAACAGAAGGGTTAAAATTAAAAGGCCACTGCAAATTGAATGCTTCTGTTCCTCACTCAAAACTTTCCTTTTCAACTTTTTTGGAAAGGAAAGAAAAAGGTGCAGTGGTCTCTCAATTTTTTCCGGAGCCGTATATACGACCCTGTTTCCAAACTGTACAAAGACAATATATCAAATGTTGAACCAGAGAAATGTTATTGTTTTTGGAAAAATACAGGCCCATTTTGAATTTGATGCCAGCAACATGTTTCAGAAAAGTTGGGACAAGGGCATGTTTTCCACTGTGTTCCATCACCTCTTCTTTTAACAACACTCTGTAAGCGTTTGGGAAATGAGGAGACCAATTGATGTAGTTTTGAAAGTGAAATGTTTTCTCCATTCTTGCTTGACATAGGATTTCAGCTGCAACAGTTCGGGGTCACCTTTGTCGTATGTACGTTTCATAATGCGCCCACTGTTTTCAATGGGTGACAGGTACTGACTGCATGCAGGCCAGTTTAGCACCCGGACTATTCTGCTACAGAACCATGCTGTTGTAATGCGTGCAGAATGTGGTGTGGCATTGTCTTACTGAAATAAGTAAGGCCTTCCTTGAAAATACATCATCATGGATGGCAGCATATGTTGCTCCATAACCTGTATATATTGCTCAGTATTAATGGAGCCTTTGCAGAAGTGCATGTCACCCATGCCATGTGCGCTAATGCACCCCCATACCATCATGGATGCTGGCTTTTGAACTGTGCACTGATAACAAGCCGGACGGTCCCTCTCCTCTTTAGCCTGGTGGATGCGACGTCTATGATTCCAAAAAATAATTTCAAATTTTGATTCGTCAGACCAAAGGACAGTTTTCCACTTTGTCTCAGTCCATCTTAAATGAGCCTGGGCCCAGTGAAGGCGGCAGCATTTCTGGATAAAGTTTATATATGGTTTCTTCTTTGCATGGTGGAGTTTTAACTTGCATTTATGGATGCAGCGATGTACTGTGTTCACAGACAATGGTTTTCGGAAGTGTTCCTTCGTGTTCTTCCTTCATGCAGTGATTTCCACTACAGAACTGTATGTTTTTAATGCAGTGCCGCCTGAAGGCCTGAAGATCACGGCCATTATGGATTTTTGGCTTTGTCCCTTGCGTAGAGAGATTCCTTCCGATTCTCTAAATCTTAATGATATCATATATATATATATATTTATATATATATATATATATATATATATATATATATGTATGTGTACAGAATCTATACTGTAAATATATTTAAATGTTCTTGACAAGTAAAACCCAACAAGGGAAAGTAGTAGGTCTGGGCTGTATATGCGGAATGATGCTAACATAATGCTAATGGATGTTTGGTGTGAGGACAGCTCATGGCTCTCCACTAAGCTGAACCTGAGCTACTCTATGTCACTGGTACAACAGGCTCACTTTGCTGATCGCTGCAGATCTGAAGGAGAGACCCATGTTAACATTTTGGCTTACATACTCGTTGTGACGAAACCCGCCAAATGCAGTCTCTAATAATATCTAGTCACGACTCAACACCCAATTACAGCAAACCAAATACAGATCGCTATTACACTATTAAATGTGCTATTCATAATAGCAATCAAGTAGAGAACGTAACATATGAATATTCTTTATTTAATTTCATCTGAATGTTGAATCCAAAACAAATGAGGGCAAATTAAGTAATTCAAGGCGCTTTCATTCATTTTTCATCGAATCATTTTGGTTCAGCTGAACTGATTAACATTCATATGAATACATTAATAAATATCAATGTTATTATTTTAAGACACGGTACGGTGTAGACTGTCACATAAGTGTGTGCTCTGTGTGGCTGGTAAGGCATGGGGCAAAAGGCAGACAAAGGTTATGAGCTCAAGTCAGCAGCACAAAGTGGATTTCTATGTCAGTTTGAGTAAAATAGGTCAGGATTCAGACCTCTCAGAGCGTTTAACATTCTGCCCATGTGATGGCTGTCGGCTGAGGAAAGACGACTGATAGCCTTGAATGAACCCAGTCTCTCTGTCTTTTTCCCTATGTCTCTCCCTCTCAATCATTCTCTCTCTCTGTCTTTCTCCCTATGTCTCTCCCTCAAACATTTTCTCTCTCAGACTTTCTCCCTATGTCTCTCCCTCTCAGTCATTCTCTCTCTGGCTTTCTCCCTATGTCTGTTTCTATCACTTGCTATTTACCTGTCTAAGAGTGCTCTCTACCTCTCTCTCTGTAACCTTAACCCTGTCATCTCCCATGTCTATGAGAGGGCTGCCCCTTTTCAGCTCTGTTCTATTTTGATTGATTGTCAGTTCTCAAAATGTATTTTAGCCTGATTTATTAAGCCTGATTAATTTTAGCTTGATTTATTCATTCTGATTCATGATTTGTCACAGAATTACACTAATACAATAGGTAAAAATTCATGAAAACATGTGTTTTGATATGTCTGTGAAACAAGCCCACAAAGATATTCCTTCTATCTATATCAGCACTCTGCTCTCCTCTCATTTAATGTAACATCTGACTGATTTATAAGCCCACCTTAAGTCTGACTTGATAAACTCATTGATACCGTTAGCCGTTATACTCCATCTCTGATTAGGGGCACAGTGGTCGATCTGTGATTTAATGGACGCATTAATGTGTTGGTTTAATAGTGTTGTTGGGTGAAACACACACCACCAGCTGAAGTATTTACAGTCTAACAGCAACAGAAAGATATAGGTGAAATGACAAGGGAGATATGAGACTGGCTGAGGTGGAGGAGGAAGAGAAGGAAAGACACAAGGTGTTCCGGTTTTAAATGCAAAATGAAAACAAAAGGGGGTTATTCTTAACCAGGGTGTCATGAAAGTTCTCCTAGAGATCAAAGAGTGGTTAAGGACAGGAAAAGACGACAGTGGAGAGCGATAGAAAGAGAGAGAAAGGGGTGAGAAAAAGATAGGGAGTGGGGGAGAGAGAGAGGGGAAGTCAAAGGGTAGAGAGAGAGGGCTGAGAGATTGGGAGGGGAGAGAAAGAGAGGAGTACAGAGAAGAAGAGATGGGGGCAGAGAGGGAGGGTAGAGATAGAGCGACAGAGAGGGGATGAGAGAGACAAAGGAGAGAGAGAGGTAGTAATGAGTACGATAGAGAGGGAGAGAGGGTGAAAAAGACAGAGAAAGAGAGGAGGTGAAGAGAGAGGGAGGAATGCACGAGAAAGTAGTGAGAGAGGATGCAGGACTGTGATTGCAGTATAGCGTGACAGAGCTGTGTGTGTAGCTGTCTGTGTTATGCTCTCAAGACGGATATTATGAGGCGTTGTGCCTCTCCTTCTGCCCGGCGCTCTACCTCTCCTTCTCTCGCTTTATCCCTGCACTCCCTCTTTCTCCCCTCTCTCCCTCTCTCCTCCCTCTTGCTACTAATGATGTGTTCCTCCTTCCTCAGCCAGTCTGACTGATGCCCACTGACAGCCCCACTCAGGCGGAAAGGCTTCGACCGCCCCCCACCACACACACACACACGCACACACACACACCCGCACACACACGCACACACACACACACACACACACACACAGAATCACACACATACCCTACTTATATTAATCTGATGCAGACACATGGTCACTAACTGAACATGCCAACTGGCTCAACCACCCCGTATTGGCACTGATTGACATGAGTGGGCAAAACAAGGCCGGCGGTCAGTCACATGTCGTAGGTCAACGTAAAATGGTGACAAAAATATTGGGATTAAAATAGCGCTCCAGGCCACTCTTAAACTTAATACTTAAGTAGAAAAAAAAAACTATATAAAACTCTTCTTTTTGTGGTATTTCGTGTTATTTCCTGGCTGCCCATCCCTGAATCTAGATGGACAAATCCCGCCCAATGTTTCATGTGTAGCATGTCACATTTGAACAGCAGAAAGGCTTTTAAATGCATGTACAGCACTGGCCCATCTAACACATGTACACACGGCAATACTCAGGCTGATGTCAGACCACACATTAGGACACTGTCTCAGAGCTCTGGACAAAACCCTTCCCAATCTTCCCCACAGGTTTTATTCAGAACTGTGTCTGATTGCTCCCTCTGCCGTGTCCTGCGTGTCTAACACACACACAGACACACAGACAGACACACACACACACACACACACACACACACACACTGTCTCACCAGCGTCTTGGTGTTGTCCCTCCAGAGGAGGGGTAGAAAGGTTAGAAATGAGGTCAGTGAGCAAGGCTTTTAACACTGGGCTACACCTCTGGGCTCCCCTTAGACCCAGTACGCACACAGTCCCAGACGGCCCAGGGCTGATGGTTCCAGCCTAGCCATTAGTCAGTGTGTTACGTAAGACCTCTGAGGTGCTCTCCCCCTTGCTCTCTCTCTTACTCCCCCCTCCCCCACGTCTGTCTTTCTCTCCCCTTCTCCCCTTCTCTGTTTCTCTCTCTATTTCTCTTTCAGTCTGTCTGTCTCAGAAGCTGATCCGTGTTTCTAGTCCCAGTGATATATAAAGGAATCTGAATAAGAGACACAACTTCTGCAGCTTTTAATTAAGTCTTCGTGTCTACCCTTTGAAAAAACTTGAACATTCTGCTATACTCCACTTCTCTATTAGCAATGACCCCCGTTCATACACACACACATATACACACACTCACACACATACACATACAGTACATACATCTCAGCGCAAACCATTAGCAATTCATGAGGCTGGTCTCATTACATTTACAGCTTTAGCGTGGGCCTCTGAAGTATATGTGTTTGTGTGTCTGTGTGTGTGTGTGATTCTCTGAAGTATATGGCTTGAGCAACTTTTTAATATTTTATGGTCTCCCATTGAGGAGCTAAAAACGGGTCGACTCGGTTCCGTTACAAAGTGTCTTGCTGCTCTTCTCCCTATTTTTCGTTTTGTTTTGTTAGACAGTGTAGTCTGCTTTCCTCTTGTTCCCTATCTCTCATGCTCTCGCGGCTGTACTGTCTCTGCTGTTCTCTCTCTTGGCTGTTCTGCCTCTCCACATCTCTTTTCTATTTTCTCTCTTTTGTTCTCTCTATCTCTTTCTTTTGTTTTCTCTCCTGTTAACTCTGTTTTCTCCTCTTTCTTGTATTCTCTCCATCTCTCTGTTCTGTACTCTCTATTCTGTTCCTCTCTCTCTGTGTCTCTCTTCTGTTCTGTCTTAGTCTCTCACTTCTGTACTCTATTCTGTTCTCTCTATCCCTCAATTCTGTTCTCTCTCTTCTGTTCTCTCTATCCCCCTATTCTGTTCTCTCTCTCCATCTCTCCTCAGCTTCCTCTCTCTTGCGGTGCCGCCACTCAGACCCTAACTCAAACTGACTTAATTGGGATGTCTTTGTTCCCGGAAATGTGGGCATTCCTTCTCCTTCTCCTCCTCCTTCTCCTCCTCTTCATCCTCCTCTTCATCCTCCTACTGGATCCAAACCAACGAAAGATTGGTGCTCTCCTCCAATGTCATGCTGAGGTATGGGGATGTGTTGGGGGTTGTGTGTGTAGGGATGGGGGACCCGGGGGTTGGAGGTTTGTGAGGGGGGGGTCTGATTGTCAGCGTGGCAGACAGGAGCGCTGCCCCTGAAACAAACCCATGCATGAATAAGTCAATAAAGGCAGTCTGTGTGTCTGAACGAGTGGAAGGAACGAGGGAGTATCAGATCAGGCGGAGAACGAGTGGAGAGGGGGATGAGAGGAGGGGACCAAGGGAGGAGGGGGAGGAGAGTGTCTGTGAGAACGAGACAGACGCCACATTCCCTGGCAATGGAAAACAGACAGCGAGAAAGAGGAAGAGCGGGAGAAAGAGAGGGAGATCATTTGATTGGTGTGGTTCAGTTTGTGCATTTGTGTGTGCGTCTGTGTTCATGTGTATGCGAGTGTGTGTGTGTGTGTGTGTGTGTGTGTGTGGTTGTGGGGGTGTACTGGAGACTTGAGGCCTGTTGTAGTCTTTGTATCTACTAGTATTGTCTGCTGCTGGAATGCATTCAACAGCATTTGAACTTGAGCATTTTTACACTAAAACACAGTCTGTCATAACCAGTGAACACAGTCTGCCTCCTTCCATGAGGAGTCATAACCAGTGAACACAGTTTGTCTCCTGATATGAGGAGTCATGACCAGTGAACATTGTCTCCTGTCATGAGGAATCATAACCTGTGAACACTGTCTCCTGTCATGAGGAATCATAACCAGTGAACACTGTCTCCTGTCATGAGGAATCATAACCAGTGAACACTCTCCTGTCATGAGGAATCATAACCAGTGAACACTGTCTCCTGTCATGAGGAATCATAACCAGTGAACACTGTCTCCTGTCATGAGGAATCATAACCAGTGAACACTGTCTCCTGTCATGAGGAATCATAACCAGTGAACACTGTCTCCTGTCATCCTGTCATGAGGAGTCATAACCAGTGAACACTGTCTCCTGTCATGAGGAGTCATAACCAGTGAACACATTTTTTCTCATGTCATGACAAGCCATGACCAGTAAACACAGTCTGTCTTGTGTCATGAGGAGTCATAACCAGTAAACACAGTCTGTCTCCTGTCATGACGAGTCATGACCAGTAAACGCAGTCTCTCCTGTCATGAGGAGTCATAACCAGTGAGAAGGGTAATGTAAAGAGACACAGGGAAGGAAGACAGTGGATGGAAACAATTATGTCTTCTTTCAAGCCAAAGCTGATTTGAATGTGAGAGGAATTCTCTCTCTTTTTCGGCTTACATGACCCTCTCACAGCAATCCTGCTGCCTTTCCAATCAGTCAAATCTTCATCCCACTTTTTCTCTCTTTGGCTTTGCTGCCTGTTCTCTCTCAGGTGCCTGTCTCTCTCTCTCTCTGGCCCTGCTGTCTCTCTACTGTCTGCCTCTCCCTGTCTCTTTCTGCTACTTGTCTCTCTGTCTCTCTCTGCAGCTTGTTCCTCTGTCTGGCTCTGCTGCCTGTCTGTCTCATTCCTTGGTTTATGAACACACACACTTTCCAAAACAGGGTTTTTCCTGATGATGTGTCCAGTGAGTGATCCCCAAAACCTTGGAAGATCCGGTGATGTGAGGGGTTTAGGTTCACACCAGTACATGGCTAACCCTTTCTGGACAGAGAGACAGACAGACTGACGTTGACCCTTTCATTCAGTGTCTCCCTCTCATTCTCTTTTCACCTCATACGTTTTCACATTTCAGCATTATTTATTTCAGCCTCTCATCCTTTCTCTTTTCAGTCACTCCCCCCGACAACCTCGCGTCTGCAGCTGTCTTTACAGCACCCTCTCTTTCAACACGTTAAACCATACCCCCCCACATCTTTTTACTTCATTCTCTACTACATTCTCTGTAGTCCTCCCTCAGTTCCCTTTCTCTCTCTGTCTACTACGGTCAGGTCTCATGGGGGAAGATAGTTGGCAGGAAGCAGGATTGCTACCATGGCAACAGGAACCCTCCCTCTCCCACAGGTCTCCTTAGCAACTGGTAGCTTGGCATTGTAGTAAGGAGCAGACCCAACGTGCCAGGCTAACAGAGCACCGGAAAAATGTGTGTGTTTGTATGTCTGTGAGTGCCAGTGTTTCTTTGTGTGTGCATGGATGCATTGATGCACATAGTGTGTGTGTGTGTGCGCGTGTGTGTGTGGCATAGAATTTTTTAAAAGTGCATGACTAACAAGAACAGTGTGAGAAACATCGAACATCTAAAGCCAGACGGGAGAGCGTGAATTTGCCATATAGCCATTTGTAAGAAAGACACCACACCTGACACATTTAATAGTATTTCTTGGAGCTGACAACCTGAAGAACAATTCATGTAAACCCTTTAGTGTTGAGGAAGAGAGGTATTTCTTTGTGCTTAAAAAATGCACCTCTCTTTGCGTAGAGATAAACATGCAACAAATGGGTTGTAATAAATTTGTAGATGTTGTGTGGGTGAAGATCTGATTTCTGACTTTATGAAGCAGTGTCTTTGTGTTGTGCCTCTTTGTAGAGATCAAGTGTCTCTTCTCAGAGACAGGGGGAACAATTAACTTGTGACACGGCTGATGATTGATTGTGTACACTTGCCAAACTCCATGCTCTGGCCAAACGAGACGCCACGCTGACAGATATTAGTTTCTTCTCCACAAGAAGTCTGGATTTGAACATCTCTCAGAGGACTCAGAGGAAAAAAAGACCAAACCATCCGATTTCTCCCAGAAACCGATGGGTTCTGTCTTAATGGTGCCAAAAAAATGATGGGTCGCTCCAAAGCCAGAACACACATGGGTAAAGCGACATTTTGAAAACGTGTCATTTATTCATTTGTTAGAGATGATCCAGTCGGCAAGGACTTTTTGTACCACTCCCATTTTTTTCCGTGTCACCTGAACAAGTCTCAGACTGAAATAGTCGATGATAGTGCTTCTGGAGGTTTCTGTTCCAGCTACATACATACCAGCCGTCCAGGAATCCCAGACAAGGTGAATCGATGACAACGTGGTGGTGTTCTGCAACGTTTCACCGGAGCTCATTGGAAGACGTGGGCTCTAGTCAAGCCTTCTTTCCTATCTGAATGCCATTAATAACATACAGTATGAGAGTAGGAACTCCTGGTCAAGGCGGAAAACATTCCGAATCTGCCAATTCTTTTTTTTTTTTTAACATTTCTTTTGGAGTGATCTAATTGTCACTATGGTACGATTACGCCGTCAAGCTGACAGTTATTTGTCAACCAGTACATGAGGCTCAGTGTGAGCCAAAGTGAAGTGACAGTGTCTCCAGAGGCTCTGGGCCCGGTATCTGTCTTCAGGTGTGACTGTGAGGCCAGTTCCTCAGCTCTCTCTCATGTGTCATGGAGCCGAAAGGTGCATCCTCGCCCTACCTGTCTGAGCCGTCAACTCCCGCCGGTGACAAGGGTGCCAGCTCCCTTCGGGAGTCTCCTCCTTCCACCTGGCATGGTGTGAAAGCTCAGGGGAGGCGCCTTGCTGTTCTCCAGGTGGGACTGTGGACAGGTCGACATTGTGAGAGCCTGGCGTGGGTGTATAATGTCCGTGTCATCTACCTGCACAGACAGACAGGCATACAGGCACGTCACTCAGAACCTAACACTGGCCGTCGTGCTTTGAAGGCTGGACAGCACTGTAAGACAGCATTTCTAGAGCTGGCACACAGATAGGACTTTCCGATCCCCTGTCGCGCTTTCAGATGCTCCTTAATCTGGCCAGCTCTATTTTTAACTCCACTCACCTCCGCCTCTCCTCTCGCCCCCGGGCTCTCCCTCTATGCTGTATGTCTGTTGCTTCCCTCTCCGAGTCCATCGCTTCATCCTCCAGTTCGTCCCTCCTCTCAAGGGGAGCGGCTTCCCACTTACTCGCCAGGCCGCTAGCTCCAATTAGTAGACAGTCCGGTGGGGATTGAGCTGGCAGCACCCCCACCCCCCAAGGCCCCTCAGCCTCCTGGGTTCCATTCCAACCTGCCTCTCCCAGATCTGTATTATGTTAGCCCTCTGTCTTACTGAGAATGCTGTAGCTGTCCCACTGGGAGCAGGGCAGGGGGAGTTAGAGGCTCGCTGTCGCCTGGGGTTGAGGGTGTTGTAACACTATAAAATAATAACAGTACTACTATAATACCACTAATCAATAACAATACTACTGTAAAACTATTAAATACTACTAAATAATTATAATAATACTAGGCCAGTGAAGCTCACTTGGTGGAGCATAATGCTTTAAACACCCGGGTTGTGGGATTGATTCTCAAGGGGAGCCAGTAGGAAACATTTATGAAAATGTATGCAAGCACTACTGTATTTCTATGAATTATTACTTAAATGTTAATGTAAAATTAGTACCACTAGTTTAAAAAAATTCTGTAAGAGGAAAGATCAGCTATCAGAAAATCATACAACATGTCTTGCATAATTTCCTATCCCCCCTTTTCCTCTCAATAAACTACCACCACCTCTACCATTATCATTACTATAGTATAGCACCTCCTCTACCGTTATCATTACTACAGTACAGCACCTCCTCTACCATTATCATCATTACAGTATAGCACCACCTGTACCATTTTCATTACTATAGTATAGCACCTCCTCTACCGTTATCATTACTACAGTATAGCACCTCCTTTACCATTATCATTACAACAGTATAGCACCTCCTCTACCCTTATTATTACTACAGTATAGCACCTCCTCTACCATTATCATTAGTACAGTATAACACCACCTCTACCACTATCATTAGTACAGTATAGCACCTCTTTCACCATTTTCATTAGTACAGTATAGCACCTCCTCTACCACTATCATTAGTACAGTATAGCACCTCCTCTACCATTAGTACAGTATAACACCTCCTCTGCCATTATCATTTGTACAGTATAGCACCACCTCTACCATTATAATTAGTGCAGTATAGCACCACCTCTTACATTATCATGACAACAGTACAACACCACCAAAACCTTTATCATTAACCTTAATACACTATAGCACCTCTTCTACCATTATCATTAGTACAATATAGCATCACCTCTAGCACTATCATTACTACAATATAGCACCACCACTACCATTAACATTACTACAGTACAGCACCTCCTCTACCATTATCATCATTACAGTATAGCACCACCTGTACCATTATCATTACTATAGTATAGCACCTCCTCTACCGTTATCATTAGTACAGTATAGCACCTCCTTTACCATTATCATTACTACAGTATAGCACCTCCTCTACCATTATTATTACTACAGTATAGCACCTCCTCTACCATTATCATTAGTACAGTATAACACCACCTCTACCACTATCATTAGTACAGTATAGCACCTCTTTCACCATTTTCATTTGTACAGTATAGCACCTCCTCTACCACTATCATTAGTACAGTATAGCACCTCCTCTACCACTATCATTAGTACAGTATAGCACCTCCTCTACCACTATCATTAGTACAGTATAGTACCTCCTCTACCACTATCATTAGTACAGTATAACACCACCTCTACCATTATAACTACTTCAGTACAGGACCCCCACCTCCACTACCAACTTTTGTGTCTCCAGAGCAACCTTCTATGTTGTCCACTGCTTTTGTTGACCGGTTATTATTTCCCTTCAATCCCAGCAGAGCATTGTATCTGTTCTCACTGTTCTCCCCTCCCCCACCCGCCTGCCTGCCTGCGTAGCTGCTTCACCTTCTCTTCCCTTCCCTTTCCCTTCTCCCTCACTTCTCCCTCTCTTCTCCCTCTCCCATTAATCTGTGAGCCTCCCAGTCCTTTATTCCCCTTCAAAGAGAAAAGCGCCGCCCGTGACATCAGTCACAGGAAGTGAATCTTTAGCGTTGACTAATTTCCATCGATCGCCTCCAGACAGGCTTAGCATAAGGGAGGCAGACGAAAGGAGAAGAGAGGAGAGCCATTTCCACATAGCCGAATCCTCCTTGAGCTCTCGCTTTCTCTCTCCTACCCTGCAGAAAGAAAGAAAGCTTCTCCACAATGAACGCATGCAGTTGTCAGCAGCTTTTATCTCCTCCCCCCGCTCCTTCACTGCACTTATCATCAAATGAATGCTACAGGAGGGACCGGTAGAAAGATATTACCAATTGACAGCCCCCACCGTGTATAATGACACACACACAAACAGATACACTTTGACAGGGCCGACTATGCATAATGACTGTTGGCTGTGTGAAATGGATTCATAAATAATGATTGGTGCGTGAACCACTTTTCTCTGTGTCTAGTCCTGATACATAGCTGTGAACAACGCTCCTTTAGAATCATCTGAAATACTCAGGATTAGAACGGTTGGTCCATATTCTGGGTCTACTGGCCATAATCTACATACATCAAATGGAACATTGTTCACATGCACTGAGTATAAAACCGAACACACTGAATTCTAGAACGCTCCAGCGTGGAATGCTGTCCAAAATTACAAAAGCTCTATAAAACGGGAAAGCAAGAGAAATTACCTCTATAAAATTCTGTTCCAGTGAGTTTTCCACAGATCCTCCTTGTTCCAGAGTCCTCCACAGAGGGTAGAACAGTAAAAACCACAACATAAAAACTTGTAATCTGTGAGATTCGAGAGGGGCACCTAATCCCGGCAACCTGTTTAATTTTTGAAAGTTTACTGGCCTTTCCCCTGGAAAAAGTAAAACAACAGGCTTTCTTTTTAGTTCAGCCTCCAGCTCAGTACTCTGGTGAGTAGGTAGGTCCTCTGTGTCTACTGTTTATTGCTTGTACCAAAGTGGCACAGGTTCAGGTTACTGAATATGAAATATAATGAAGCAAACCAGTTAACTAAAGGATCCCAGAAATTAACAAAGCAGTAAATGACAATAGTCAAATTGGTGATTGATCACAACATGATGGCAATACTGATACAATTATACTGTACAAGTTCAATATACCTCTTTCTAGTAGCTAATGGACTTAAAAGCATAATTGAAAGGTACTGTGTACCAAAGGGACTGTCTGTCTGTTAGGGATCATTCTGTCTGGGGTGAAAAGGTCTCAGCCGTCTTAACCAGGTATTAAGGAGACGCTTGATCAGGGCTTCTTAAAACCTCATCGTGGAACCAGGATCAATGTCCAGTAAAGAGGATTGAGCTGATTGGCTAAAGATCACTGGTGTCTCATAGAATTAAACTCCCCTAATTTTTTCATTTATATTTTAATAATATGGACAGTTATCGAGAGTGACTTACAGTGATTGCATAGTATCAAAACTTTTGCCTGGTCAATTACCATACAGTACAAGTTAACAAGACGGCACAGACAGATTTGGGACCTGGCTGGAACAACCAGTATAACACTTGTTTTTTAAGATGACTCACCAGAATCAGGACTTGAATCACAGGGATATAATACTTCTGTAAAGCTATAGCTGTGCACTCTTTTGGCAGTCATGTACTGCTGAATCCTAGCAGTGAAAAACATGTTTTCCTTAAAGTGGCATGGACCAGTGACATGGACCGGTCAAGCTGTCCATATGTCCAAACAGGCTTGTCGAACAACCTTGTTTTTATGTCCATGTCACCAATAAAACCGTCCCACAAATTATGTCTAAATCGTCATCATCATAACGGTAACTATTTCCACTCAAAATCGTCATGATCCACCTAATGGACCAATCAGTGTCCTGTCGATGCAGTGCCAGGGTTAGCCCATGCTGAGGAGTAGCCCAGATTAAACCAGGATTAGCCTGGGATTGTCTAGGATTACCCAGGCTGGAGAGGGATTAGGTATGACTGCCAGTTTTGTGGTGGGGAGGGGAGTTGTGTATTTAGAGAGAGAATGTGTGGTGAGAGAACGATGTATAGTATGAAAGAGATAAAGACCTAGTTTCTGATTGTGTCCATATTTTTCTAAATTTGTAGATTATTAAAATAAGTGTTGTTGCAGCTGATGACCACAGCTAGACAGGAAACTTGTAAGTGTAGACTGATCGGGACTGATTAAGTCTGGGACTTCTGTGAATAACCAACTACACTACTCTAACCAAGTAAAATGACTATCATACCTCAGTTAGCCATGAGGTGTGATAGTTTTGTGGTGTGAAACTGAGTGGTTTTGTTGATATGGGGCACAAATCAGCACACATGACACCATTTTACACAAGTTCTGGTGACCTGTTTTGACTCAACAGCACAACTTTTACAACCAGTGGCCAAAAATCCCAGATTGCATTTTAAAGGCCCCTTCAAGAAAATATAGCTTCATGTATTTTCTTGAAAATTAAATAGTCAAAGAACAAAATGATGCACTAAATTCACAGATCTGCAGCATTGCATGGGGTTGCTGTCCCTCCATTGTTTGTTCACAGGACTGCCCCTCCACCATAGAAGAAGCAATTAGTTAACTCCCTTTGGCGGGGATGCTGACACAGTGCCAAGTGTGACTTTCCCGCAATTCAGTTAGTGGTACTGGGAGAGGAGTAGCTACTCAACACCTACTTTGCTGTGGAGTTGTCAGAGCTGCAGGTGAGCAGACTGGGCCATTGGATACTGATACTCATTGGCGCTGTGAATTAGGGCTGATTTAGTGCTAGCTTATCTGTTCATGCCATTAGCTAAAATGTGTACAAACAGTATTGCCGTAGTCAGACATAACATGAAATTGCCACCCAAAATACTCCGCAAAATTATGAGAACAATCAGCCATGGAATGCTAGCTAGCTAACATGAGCTAACAATGATTTTAGGATGAAATCAAGTAATCGCTGCTGAAAAGATGGTCTAGGCTGGTTTTGAGACGGACAATTCTGCGTCTGTTGCTGATAAAAGCTGGGCAGTCTTGGTTTGAATCAGGTTAAGTTGATGAATCACAATACTGATGTTGGTACACCATTTTAAACCATTAACTCACCCAAAACTGATCAGCATAAAATGGTTCTACTATTTTTTTCATCTGGGCTCTACATTCAACAATGCTGACAGTTTGGCTGGTTAGCATATTGTGTTAAGGGCTGTATGTATTCATGAAAAGATGACATCTTTCATAGTTTCTTGCTCAAACCATTCAGACTTCTACAGACATTTTGGAAAAAACAACAGGATCTGTTTTTGGGATCCATTCTCTGCCCTTGGAATCCCACCCTCACCATTAAAGGCTTAAGGGATAATTCGACCTAGATTCATATTTGGATGAAATAACACTTACCTTGAGTTTGAAGTGTTTTTGGAGTTTCCACTCTTAATGCAGCTTTTGTTGCTCGGGACACACAGATTTAATTCATGAATTTGGACGATGCTAATAAGGCTAATTCCCGGGTGGGATCGAGGTGAATAATGGCTTGTTGTGAAAAATGACTCCATAGGCCTTCAAGAACAACTCAGGGCAAGCATTATTTCACCCAAATAAATCTATCACTTTAAGCTCAGCCCCAGTTATTACACAGCCTAATGGTTGGTACCTATTGATGCAGATCAATTAGAATCCATTACTAAGTGAACTCTATAGAACAGACACACAATATTTAAAATGGGTTTATATTCAAAGAAGAGCTGCCGTGTGCATCCATGTGCGCTGCGATGAACTTTAACTTTAGCCAAAAGAGTGGTCTTAAACTGGTGTGGCAACAAGAAGAGGTAGTGTGTGAATAAAGATAGTTCCCCAAAGGCCATTTACTCAACTCGTTAATTTTACCAGGAAAGTATGACTAAGAGGACATTCTTATTTTCAGCAATGACCTGGGAGAAATTTCACTTTCAATTTCATTTCAGATTAGTGCGGGTTTTATCAAGTCAAATGCAGATGCAATGTGGGCAATATAATAATCTAGATAAGACCAGGGCAAATGCTGCATGTTACCCCAATACATAAACAAGAAGAGAGAGAGAGAGCTCAAAAGAGATAGATTGAAAGAGAGAGAAAGACAGAGAGAGAAAGGGTGTTCCTTCATGCTTGCTGTGTGTCGTGTGACAGTGTGTGAGGCTATGTGTGTGTGTGTGTGTGTGCGTGTGTGTGAGTGAGGCTAACTGCTGCACTGCCCAGACATTGACTTAAACACTCAGAGAGAGAGAGAGAGGGAGGGAGAGGGAGGGAGAGAGGGAGTGTGGTGGTGTGGTGAGTCTGGGTCAGACTCAGTTTCTATTAATACCCCAGACTACGAAGGAGCAGTGCAGTGTACGCACACACACAGGCACGCGCACGCACACACACACACACACACGCACGCGTGCGCGTGAACACACACATTGCGCAGGAGCAGCATCATCAGCAGCACCAGCAGCTCTAGCCTGTACCCAGCTGTTACACAACCCACCCTGCAGGAGGGGAGCCGTGGAGACCTGAAGACGGGGTCACTCAATGTGTTATCTGTCTGTCGGTCCGGGCCTGTCTGTGTCTATCACACTCAATCCCTGTCAATCTGTCTCTGTCTCTCTGTCGGTCTGTCTGCGTCTGCGTCCGTCTATGCCTGTCTGTCTCTGGATGCGCGAGTCACACTCAATCTATACCAGCCTTGGACCATGCGTCTCTGCTTCAGGAGAGAAGATCTTTGTGACAGGTTAATATAAATGGTTATTGCGGTCTGGTAGTGACGCCTAGTGACTACAAACCTCTAGCTATTTGCAAGCAAATTCCCAACCGCAAATTCCCAAATTTGTTATTTGATGATAGGCTATTTTTCAACCACATTTCAGTTCAAACTTAATATGCAAAACGTGATGTGCTAAAATGGCTAGTGATATTGCATATCAATCATTTCCATGTAAACCAGGGCTGCCCAACCCTGTTCCTGAGGTCTACGGTTTTCTCTTCAACCCCATTTGTTACTAACCTGATCAAGCTTTTCATCCAGTTAATTATTAGAATCAGGTGTGCTTAATTAGAGTTGGAGAGAAAACCTACAGGACAGTAGATCTCCAGGAACAGGATTGGGCAGCGCTACGCTCAACTTAGCCACCGTCATCAAAAAGTTGTCTTCTTTCAGAGTATTTATGATCTCATTCCCAGACACTTCTGTGTGCTCTGCACAATAGCCTGGGGACAATGTGAGAATGTCAGAGACGTGATGGGCGTTCAATCCATACAATCAGCATGTGTTCACAAAATATGCTTGAGGCAGTCAGATTTAAACTCTTGGCTCACAGACTGGACAGCACGAGTTAATTGATTACCCATCCCACGCCAGGGGAAAAACATGACAAGGCCCAGCCGCCCAATGGCAAACCCTCCACAGCCCATTACTGGTCCGCGGCCCTGGTGGTTGGGAAACAGTGGAACTGTACTACCAAGGACAGTACTAGTGGTGATAGTGGTAGTATTGTCTACCAGACTTGACTCGCTGCCATGGAGGCTCACTGTTCCACACAGGTAGCTAGGTAACTAGGTAGGTAACTGGGTTCTGAGGCGTCGTGACTGCTGTTGATTGAGCCTCCCTGGTGGATAGGAACACAAATCTGTCAGACTATGATAAAAGCCTGTTTGGAGTAGCTGCCTTCGCTGTCTGCAGCATCATCAAACAGCATCTGAGTGCCGCACCCACACTGGCGTGCACACGCACGCACGCGCACGCACGCACGGCTCACACACACTTTCTCCCTGCCTCTATTCCCTCGCTTGTTTGGTTTACTCTGTTGCCATGGTTACACCCAGCTGGAGCTCGCCGTCGTGAGAGGAACCTGTCAGGGCGTCTGCCTCAGATCACCTGACGTGGGTCGATCTCTGTGTTGGCTTCACTCTCTACGCCATCTTTCAATTTGCCTTTGATTAAGTCTGTTACTATACTACCACCACGTCTCTACTGCTGGGCCGTGTGTGTGTGTGTGTGTGTGTGTGTGTGTGTGTGTGTGTGCGTGTATGTCAGTGTGTGTGTGTGTGTGTGTGTGCGTGTATGTCTGTGTGTGTGTGTGTGTGTGTGTGTGTGTAAATGCATCTGGCTACAGCATCAGCATGGGCTCATAACTGCTCATGCAATTTCGCAGCTTTGCCTTTTCTCAGAGGGCAGGAGGGACATGAATACATCTGTGTAAAAAGATGGCAGTCAAAACAGCATGCTGTCAGATATTGGTGAATTGGTGGACGGGGGCTGTTGAGACCTGGGAAATTGGAGGTAGGTCCCAGCATTGATTTGCCACCCACTTAACTGCTGCATTGTCCTGGAGATGTTTTGTGAGGAACGGCTGGAAACCATTATCTTTTGTTCAGGTGTTTTGCTTTCCTCACAGTTCCAACCATGGACAACAAACAAAGAGACATAGCTAATCTATTTAGTGGGGAGGGAATCCAATTTCCACTGGTAAGGGTCCATAGTTAGAGCTGGGAGGGAACATGTACGGACAGACACGATATGGATTCCACAGAGAGATGGGTGGTTAGGAGCCTCTTGAATATAGATTTGCATCTCCCATTTCATTTGTTTCTGGGTATTTGCTTGCTTTTCCATGTGAATAGGGTGGATGGGGGAATGGAAATTCTGTCACCAGAGAGGTGACAAGAGGTAGATAGATGGATAGATAGGTGGAGAGGAGAGAATGAGAGATGGGGTGATCCGGAGACGCGAAGGGCCGCAGAGAGAGAGAGATGAATGGTAAAGTAGAGCCAGAAAATTGGACAGGAGGCAGAGGAGAAAATGATGGAGAGAACAAGAGAATGAAGATAGAGAATGGGATGAGATATCAAGAGACAAACATATTGCGAGCTATATAAGATGGGGGAATAAAACCAGGTTTGAAAATAGATTGATAGAAGGGAGGAGAAAAGATATAGACACATTTAGCAAAGAAAATGAGATAAAAAGAGGGAAGCAGACGTAGGAAAATAAAAGAGTATGGCAGTGATTAAGATCCATGAGACATGCAGTATAATAGGCTGATCCATTTGGCTAGCTGGAGACCATGGCAGTGATATGATCATAGCAGTGATATGACCATGACAGTGATATGCTCATGGCAGTGATATCAGCACGACAGTTATATAACCACGCCAGTGTTATAACATGCCAGAGATATATCCATGCCAGTGAAATAACCATGCCAGTGTTATGACCATGCCAGTGATATAACCGTGCCAGAGATATGACTAATGCAGTGGTATAACCACACCTGAGATATAACCACGCCAGTGAAATAACCACACCAGAGATATCGCCATGCGAGTGATATGACCACGGCAGTAACTTAACCGTGATATAACCGGGCCAGTGAAATGATCATGGCAATGATATCACCAATGCCAGCTATGTAACCGTGTCAGTGATATGATCATGCCAGTGATGTAAGCCCTCAAAAAAACCTAACTGAAGGCAGACTTTACCATAGCACCCACACAGTTACAACTAGTTAACTGAAGGCAGACTTTACCATAGCACCCACACAGTTACAACTAGTTAACTGAAGGCAGACTTTACCATAGCACCCACACAGTTACAACTAGTTAACTGAAGGCTGACTTTACCATAGCACCCACACAGTTACAACTAGTTAACTGAAGGCAGACTTTACCATAGCACCCAC
>JACXGI010006369.1:9197-20727 GCA_016801175.1 Esox masquinongy | reverse complement strand
TGTTTATAAGGTCATGGTTTATAAGCAGGTTAAATAGGCTTGACTCTCTTCTCTCTCTCTCCTCCTCTCTCTCCTCCTCTCTCCATCTCTCCGTCTTTCTCTTCTACCCCCCTTAACTCCATCCTCTCTCTCTTTCTGTCTTTATATCTGGTATTCTTCCAGATTCTGATTCTCTCTGCCAAATCACAACTCCCTCTTCCCTGTCCCTGTTTCTCCTCCAGCCTCTGGCTTGATCTCAGGGTTTCATATTTTTTTGCGATCAATACGACGTGTCTGTGATTGGGTTGCCACGCGTGATTCATTTCTGTAACCTTGGTGATGGTTTGATGTGGAGTCTCTGGCTAACACCCTCTCCGGATTATGACTCAGTGAGCGCGTGCGGAGAGGAGGCTGGTCAAGAGAGAGGTATCGATTGGCTGTATCTCCGAGCTACTTGGCTTCTCCCTGCCCTCTTTATTCTCTCCTCCATCTCCTCCGTTTTATCCTTCCCCCTCTCTCAGGTGAAAAAGTGTAGCTGTGATTTCATACAGCAGTGTTTTTAAGGAGGTTACTTCACCCTCATTGTTCTCTCTGTATTAACATTTGCCTCTTCCTCATTTCCAGAACTCCATCCGCCACAACTTGTCCCTCCACACTCGCTTCATTCGCGTCCAGAATGAGGGGACCGGGAAGAGTTCCTGGTGGATGCTAAACCCAGAGGGGGGAAAGATGGGTAAGGGACCCCGGCGACGCGCCGCATCCATCGACGGCCCCAATGGCACCAAGTACCTGAAGAGTAAAGGACGTGTGAGGGGGAAGAGGACCGGGTCCGGGGCAGGGACTGGAGCTGTCGGTCGGGGCAGGGGTCACGCTTATGGTCTGGGTCAGGGGGCTCGCCCGGCGATGCCACAGGGGTCTCCGGAGCACGGCAGCCCCGCCGGGAAGGGGGGAGCAGTGGTGGGAGGAGAGGAGTACGACGCCTGGACGGACCTCCACTCCCGGACCTCCTCCTCGGCCTCCACGCTCAGCGGGTGTCTGTCTCCCATCCTGGCCGAGGCTGAGCCAGACGAGCCAGAGGAGGGAGGCCTGTCCTGCTCCACCTCGCCGCGCCTCTACCCCAGCCCCACCCCTACCCGCTCCCCTGCCCTGGGCACCGGTGGGCACTGCCCTGGAGCTGCCGTGGAGCTACCCCAACTCACTGACCTGACTGGGGCTATTAGCCTGGACGAGGGCTACCCACACACCCAGAACCACCCCCAGACCCAGCCTCTTAATGGCTACTCCAGCCCTTACGGCCCCGGTCCCGGTGCCAAGGGGGAAGGCTCCTACTGTGGGCCCGTCTATGGGCAGCCCTCGATGGGCATGCTGCAGCTCCACGCCCCCATGCCTATGCAGACCATCCAGGAGAACAAGCCAGCCAGCTACCAGCGTCCCCTTAGGGCGTACTCAGAGAACAACGCCCTGCAGAGCCTGCTGACCGGAGGTCCACAATACTGCAGTAAGGAGATGGTCACCCTGGGAAGGCAGGGAGGGGAGTCACACACGCTCCTGGCCCAGGGAACCAACTCGGTCCACAGCCACAATCAGAGTCGCAGCAGCCACAGTCATAACAGCCATCCAGCCAGCCTACACAATGGTCACGGTTCAGGTCATGACCAGAACCCCGGCGGTCACCATCAGAGCGGTCACCATCAGAGCGGTCACCATCAGAACGGTCACCATCAGAACGGTCACCACGCTCATGGCCACAAGCACGGTCAACCTAACCTGGACTACAGCCGGAGTCACGACCACAAACTGAACCCGAGCCATGACCACGCTCCTCGGCCTGACCAGGGTCACCTCCACGGTCACCTCCAGGGTGGGCCCAGGCCTCCAGCCCACCAAGCTGCGTCTCCCAGAGGCAACACGGATGTCCTGCAGCCCTACAGCCTCAAAACCCCCAGCCACTACCCGCCCCGCGCCCCCCACCTCGCCAACACCAACCACCCGTCGCTGCCGCCCAACCCCGCCTCTGTCCTCAACGTGCCCCAGGACCCTTGCCTCCGCCTGGCCTCAGCCCCGGCCCCGGCCCCGGCCCCCCACCCCCGCCACCAGCCCTACCCCGGCACCACCCACCACCAGGGTATATCCATGAGCGACTCCTGGCACGGCTACTACCAGCACACCCTCCACCCCCCCCAGAACTACCAGGGACTCCAGCACAGTGGTCACCACCACCCCGGCCGCGTGGCTCCAGACCTGGACATAAACGTAGACGTTCTCCCCAGCAGCCTAGACTATGACGTGGAGTCCATCCTCCTCAACGACTTCATGGACACGGAGGGGGTGGGGATGGACTTCAACTTCGACGGCTCCCTGTCTCAGGGCGTGGGCGTGGGCATGAGCGTAGCGGCCTTTGCCGGAGCACCACAGGGACATCACAGCCAGAGCTGGGTGCCCGGTTGAATCAGCTGGGGAAGACCGGTAGCTAATCAGGACACTAGGGGAGAGGCATTTACCCACAGAGCCGAGCTGCAGGGGTTGTTGTTCAGGGTCAGGGCGTACTTTGTCTGACATGTCTGATTGACTGTGATGCTTAATGCTCCAGGACAAAAGAACACAATATGTATTGTCATGCTGTTTCCTGTCTGTCCCTTTAACTCTGCTCTGTGTTCACTCGTTCTCTCTCGTCTTACCTCTTGCTGTTCATTTCACCCTCTCCCTCTTTCTCTCTCCTTGTGTTCTCGCTGTTCTCTCTTTCGTTTTTTTCACTGTGTCTTCTATTTCTCTCTTCCTCTCTGTATTCTCTCGCTGGCCTCTCCCTCTGTCGTTCTCGACCGCTCTCTCTCATGTGAATAAATTTTCTCTGCCCCCTCCCAGCCAAGCTCTATCTGCCCTGGTATATGTCCTTCTGTTTGTCTGCTTTTCTGTACTGCTCCTCTCATCTCTCAGCCATCCAGAAGCTGTCAAGCACTTTACATCCAACGCTTTCAAAACAAAGAACAGGGGACAGTCATAGTGTGTGTTGGCTTAAGTTTAATGTATGCAAACCACTTTATCATCTCTTATAAAGAAATGAGAGGCGGAATCTTACTTGTGAACGGGATCAAACAGCTCCGTAAATAAACAGTTATTGTGTGTAGAGATGCGGGTGCATTTCAGAATGTTTTTTGCATATGGTTTGGAAAGAAAGGAGGTCGAGGGGGATAAATAAAGGGGGTATGGCCTCTCCAGGGTCATTGTTAGTTCCTCAGTAATGGAGGGATGAAAGGTAGCAGGGATGGAGGGTTGGATGTGGTCACAAGTTCTCCATCTCCCTGGTGTCGCCCACGGCAGATGGATGGAGGATGGGCTGCTGGTTGGTGTTTGTCCCCCAGTGTGGTCATGGAGGACAGCCATCCGTCAGACCACCATCTCCTGTTTAATCTGTGGAGTATTGCCACGGTGATGTATCACTGTTGCAAATTTAATGCGCTACCCTGTTTCTCCTCCTACCATTCACCTCCATCTACACACACACACACACACACACACACACACACACACACACACACACAAACACTCTTCCTCCATTCACCTCCGGACACATGTTGGCTTAATGTGTTTTGGCCAAAGTGATGATTAAAATCACTCCACACTAAATGGGGAGGAGGGGGAGATGGAAGGGTTGGTTAGAGGAAAGGAGGAATGCAAATATTCTCTCCTCGCCTCTTCCTTCCTCTCCATTTGGTGGATTTATGTAGCTTTCCCATAATGAAATAAGGAGTGATCACGTCTCCGCCTTCCCACCTCCCAGCCTGCTCTGCTTCCTGAAGAGTTTTTTTTCATTCAACCTCAACCTGAAAACCATCGTTCAGCTGACCAATCACACGACAGCTAGCTGAGTGTTGGGTGCCTGCTAACCGTCTTTCTATGTACGAACTCCGTCATCAGCTTGATCATCAGGATTCAGTAACCTTGGTAACATTTGAAATTGTGAGGTAGTGAGGTAGTGAGGTAAATTGTGAGTAGGGCACGTTTAGCATTTCATTTCTTTACATTCAACCTCACTCCATCTTTCTGACAAAGCTATCCACATGTATTTCTGAACATTGTGTATCCTTGGAAATTATCTGGATTCATGTAAACACTACAGATTTGAAAACATACCTTGTTCAAAGAAAAGTGGTCTTTTAAGGGGTGAGTTAAGCATAGGGGTAGGATCAGTGGAGCTGCCTACAAATTTCTTGACTGAATGAAATATTACTACTACCCTTTTAAACCATGTCTATTTATATTCCTGAAAGACAATTCAAAATAATCCCAATTACTTTTAAACTCTTAAATATCTCAAGGATCTTTAAACACAGACTTAACACCCTTATAAACATTCCTAACCGTTTTAACACTGTCTAGAATTATGCCTGATAAGAATGTATTTTTTAATTTCCTGAACTTGTCATTGGCTCACCTTACCCAGAAGAAAATAGTTTGACTATATAATCCCAAGGAGCCACAAGGATGCACTTTCATAACTAAGCAGATCATTTATTGTTCTTATGTAATGGACATAGATAAACGCCACTAACTGTTCACATTTACAGTTCTTTCTGAACAGAGAGCCTAGCTAATGTAGAAGACAATCTTAAAAATATCTACTTTGGTTTAGAAACAAGCGTCGTGAAAGCACAAACGCTATAAACATAATAAACTGTACACAATGATATCAAATCTGTTGTTTTTTTTGGACCAAACTTTTCCAGTTTTTCATACTTTTTTTTTTTACAAAGTAGCAGATCCCGGATTACTTCCTAGAAACAAGGGGTTAGCTCAGCTAATCTCCCTCTCCCCAATCCTATACTCTGGTGCAATCGGCCTTATGGACCTCCAAAGTAGTGCCCTAGGTTAGCCCTAGTTCACCGCTGATGTTCTCAGTGCACACCCCCCCACGGTCAATCCCCCCCAACACTGCAGGTTAAAGCCGGAGATGTTGTACACTGGTGAATTGGCACACTGATTAACACAGTCAGCAAGATAACACTTTGGTGCTATCTCCCCTTCACAGACCCCCTCCTCCTGTCCTCCACCCCCATCTCTCTCTCTCCCCCATCTCTCTTTCTTCCTATCACATCCACCCATCCAGAGGTTAGACAGAGGGGAAACAACAGTAATTAACCGGCTAAAGAGATAAATGATTTATGATTCATTTATGCAAGTGTTTGTGTTTCCTAGTCTCATCTTTCCGGCACCAAGTCATGTCTCTTCCACAAAACACAAGGGAGGTGTTTTAGAGGATGAGGTTTTGTGATTTCAGAGGGAGTGAACAGAGCCTAACTATACAGTAAGTGCTTGAACAACAACAAGGTCCTCCACCAGCCTGGTCCCTCGTCACATTCTGATAACGGTACAGAGACCATAAGATTTGGCTGTACAGTACAAACAGATCAGGGATCAGAATATTCCTACTCCACTACCATTACAATTCCTATCCATCGCCTCTGGTCTGGCTTTAGTTCGCTTTGCCTGGTTTCTTGTGATCGTTCTATTCTGTGATTGTCAATGAGGTCTTTGTCTTGATAGGGTGCTTTGTGTTCACAGTGTTTTTATTCCAGAGGTGAGACAAGGGGAGAGAGAATGGGAAAGAATCCTTGTGTCTTGCCCCCCATATCAAAGAAGGATGGAAAGAGGCAGGCAGAGGGAGAGATTTGAAGAGGGTTTGAGAAGGAGAGACTTGGAGAGGGAGAAACGTAAAGAGGGAGAGAGTACAAGGCAGAGAAAGAGAGAGATGGGGAGGTCAGAATGATGATAGAGAGAGAAGGGGTAAGACAGAAATAAATGCAGATTGTTAAAACAGAGAGATTTTCTATCCGAGTAGCTTTCTTCAGAACTGGCCATTTGAATCAGGCCAAATGTCAAGTGCTACTCTGTCAGCTCCAACGCGCTCAGATCTGATAACCATCCGTCTGCTCTGATCAAAGGGGACCAACAACGGCTATCTTCACAGGGTTTTCTCTTCCTTTTGTTCTTCGTTCCTTTCTTTTTTTTGACTCAAGATGGCGAGATGGCCTATAGTTGTTGTAACCCAACTGTAATTTGGTCTGGCTCCAGCGTGCGCTTGCTTGTGTGTTGAGCTTCTTGTGTGTGTGTGTGTGTGTGTGTGTGTGTGTGTGTGTGTGTGTGTGTGTGTGTGGTGTGTGAAGCATACATGTTGATATACAAGTGACGGGCCACAAATGATGACAGAAATACATTGCCCTGTAATATCACTTGCCCTGGTGTCTTTCATACCTTGTGTGGAACAACATACCAACATGCACAATACAGAAGTGCATACAGAAGTACCTGCATACATACATAGTATACACAGTTTGTATTTATTGGTTGAGAAGATGGGTTATATGCTGTGGCTTTTCATCTTTATTACAGAGACATGATGATTCTTATATTACATCTCATTCTGTACATAATCTATATTGGAGAAAATTGTATAATATTTTTTTTGACAAGCAAAATATCAATTTCTTTTCTAAAATGATGTGTCTGATCATCTGTGACTGTAAAATAAAACAAAAGAGAACATGGACTTCGTGTCTTTTTCTGTGTTTGTGTGTGTGTGTGTGTGTGAGCATGCATGCTTGTGTGTGTTGCATTATAGACATACTGCTGTGGGTTACATGTGAGTCAACCATATAGAACTGTCACTATGGCCATATTGAGCTGCATAATAACCATATAAAGCTGTCATAACCATATACAGCTGTCATAAAAAACATGTAGAGCAGTCATTATGAACATATAGAGCTTTCATTATGACAGTATAAATCAGTCATTATGAACATATAGAGCTGTCATTATGACCATATAGAGCTGTCTCCATTACCATATAGACTTGTCATAAAAAAACATATAGAGCAGTCATTATGAACGGTACGAACATGTATAGCAGTCATTATGAACATATAGACCTATAATAATGACCCTATAGAGCTTTCATTATGACAGTATAGAGCAGTCATTATGAACATATAGAGCTGTCTCCATCACCATATAGACTTGTCATAAAAAAACATATAGAGCAGTCATTATGAACATGTAGAGCTGTCATTATGAACATATAGAGCTATCATAATGACCATATAGAGCTTTCATTATGACAGTATACAGCTATCATAACCATATAGAGCTGTCATTATGAACATGTAGAGATTTCATTATGATCACACTATAGCTGTGATTATGATCATCATATAGATTTCATTATGACCATTAGATAACTGATCAGGTAAAAACTACTGTCCTGACCATGCTATCACTGCCATTATGACCATACTATTCCTGCCATTCTGAGCACACAGAGCTGTAACTCCTGACCAGAGCGGGGGACACATTACTGGTAGAGAGGCCTCTTGCTGTATGTGGGGGAGTGAGGCACTGGGGGGTAAGAGAAATGGAGGAAAGATTTTGTGTGTGGGTGCAAAATGGCTATCAGAGGTGACATTCAGTGGGATAAAGTCTCATAAAAGCCATAAACAGACACACCCATTAGCTCACGTACATAATACAAAACAGGCCAAATGAGCTGTGTGTGTGTGTGTGTGTGTGTGTGTGTGTGTGTGGTGCCAGACAGCAGTTGTGGTGTGTGCCTTTGTGGTTATGTCGGTACCGGCCATAAAGCCCAGAGAAAATGCTGACACTCAGAGAGAGTTCTTGGAGCTCAGCGATCCTCTACAGTCCTGGTAACCTTGAGCTCCGTCCCCCAGCCACAATGAATCGAGTCAGGCAGCCCAGACAGAGTGTGTGTCTCTGTCCACAGCCTGGTAACACACACACACACACACACACAGCCCATCCAGAGCCCAGCAGGGGTCACCTAGCCTCTGTCTTGACTACAACTTGCCCGAGACCCCCCATTGAGCAGAAATGTGTGAGCGAGCTCCTGGGCTAACCTGTCTAGTGCGTGACAAGACACAGCGATAGATGGAAAGAGAGAGAGAGAGAGAGAGAGAGAGAGAGAGAGAGGTCAGCCTTCATTCCTTGTATTCATCTATATTTCACAAGATTTTCAAGTGAGAGAGATTCTGATAGAAAGAGACAGAAAGAGAAAGAAGAGAAATGAAACATGCCTCTCAGTAGGCTGACTGCCCAATGGGTCACCGTGTCCTGGCAATACCACCTCCCAGACATCTCTCATGGGGGGGGGGTGGCAGGGAGGGATCCCACTAACAAGGAGGGGGTCCTAGGTACCAGGCAGACATGGAGGTGACTTGGGAACAGTAGAGGGTGAACAGAGACAAGGATGAGGCAACAGTTGTGTAGATAATGATCGGGTGACCAGGGAGGAACAGGAGGAAGGTGTCTGACAATAAAGGCATGACAGGGAGACCCCTCTGGAGCTTGGAGCAGCCGTGATCTGCAGTCGTTCCGGCTCTCCAGGGATCCAGTCTGCAGAGACGAGACACGAGTTCCCAAGTCTAACTCCAGGCTATTCACAGCAGCCGTATGCACAGCTATGGAGGAGTATGGATAACAGACCAATGTTACCGTATCGCTGCGTGATGGCTAGAGTGTTGAAATGACATAGGACTCTACACTCAGAACCTTACCCTCAAAATATTAGAAATCGAGCCTTTAATTGAAATGATATAATTCAAAGAAAAAAAGCTCAATCAATAAATACTTATTTTTCAGAAGAGAAAGTGTTTCTAGGTTATTGGAATCCTTAAATGTGATACTATGTGCAGTCTACCTTTGCAAAGATTACACCTCTGAATGTTTTATGTTTGATGACATGGGAGGACACTATCCAGAATGTCTACGCAGAATTTCTCTAGATCTTTCAAAGTCCTTGGTCCTTGCGTGTGGACTCTCCTCTTTAGCTCAACTCATAGGTTTTCAATGGGATTTAGATCAGAGAAGTGGAATAGCCATTGGAAAGCATGATTCTACTGTCAGTAAGAGAGACATTTTTGTGTGGATCTGGAGAAATGCTTTAGATCATTGTCCTGCTGGAAGATCCAAGGAAGACTAAATTTTAGCTTCCTGGCAGAGCCAGACAATGTTGCAGTAAATCTCCTGATACTTCACAGCGTCCATAATGCCATGTATTCCAACCAGGTTCCCAGGGCTTTTGGTATTAAAAAAGCCCCACAACACCACATATCCACCACCATACTTCACAGTGTGGACTAGGTTATTATGTGATTGACCATCCCTACTTCTACACCAAACCCATCTCCGGTGTTAGTGGTCAAAAAGATACATTTTTGTCTGATCTTTCCACAAAACCTAGTTCCTGTCAAAGTTACAAACAATATTTAACAAACACCAAGCATTGTTGGTTATTGTTTTTATTTCTATAAGCATTTCCATTACTGTGCATGGGGACTGTGTTCCAGACAAGTTCATCAGAGCTTCAGTGATTTTATAATTCTTAATAATTCCACTAATAGTGGAAATGGATATTTTCAGTCTTGTATGTCATTTCTTTATAGCCACTGCCTAATTTATGGAAGTCAACAACTTTTGTCTTATTTAATTTGTGTTCTCTAACCTTCCCCAGGTTTATAGATGAATAATGGAGTTTTGCACGTTACTTCATAATTATACCTTAGTGAAGTCACCACTTAAGAGTCTAACGAGGGGTCCCTGAATTGTGTGAAGAGTGTTTGAATCCTGAGCGCAGACTAGCCCAGGGTTCCCACAGAGGGCAATGCAATTTTTCGGGGTTTGGGAGTTAGTAATCTAATATGTTTGACCTGCCTAGTCATGCTCTAGCTACTCCTTGTGCTGGCATGGGTGTCTGTGATCTGTTATGAAGACTGAAGTTGCTAATGATATATATCAATGGGATGAAACTTTTATTGGATTTTGTTCAAGAAGGTCCAGGAGTTAATATCAGTGGGTTAAGCCACTTTTGTTCTTCTGCTGTTTCATTTTTTTCAGTGGATTAAGCCACTTGTTTTTTCTGCTGTTTCATGGTTTCTAGTGCTTGTTCTGATAAACCACCTGCAGTCACTGATTACATGAATATACATCCAATCTAGTATTACAGACGATGTCCATAATATTCTGAAATACAGTATTTTAAAAAGAAGTACTTTCATTGTAAATATATAATGTAATTGGGAAGGCTTATTAAATTATTTACTTTTAAATACTTCTGTTTTGGCATACGTTTTTTAAATACACTGTGGTCATTGAATATTTGTATTTACTCCATTGAAAGTTCTTGAATGTGTATGAGTGCATAATTGAATAATTTACATAGGCCTACATAATATTAGATAGGCCAAAGCGTTTACATTAAGTACATATAGTAGGTGAATATTATAAAAAGTCATTGGGTGCCAATGGAATCAATTTATTTGGGAATCCTTCGCATGATACGATTAGAAAATCCCTGGATTGGGAGAGGGACTGATGAGGCTCTGAAGCCTTGCCAGGTGAAAGTGAGGCTACGCTATGTCAAACCAAGGCCATATCAGGACAAACGCAGTCCACGTCAACACGATAGACTCCTGGGAAGTGAAACACGATGTGTGGCAGACCAACCTGGGGCGACCACGCAGAGCAAACCCATAGCCACTACTAGGTAACTGCAGGGGAAGCGCGGCACAGTGCGATGGACAGAAAACTGGAGTAGGAAATGAATCGACGTTCCGAAACAGAGATACACCTGCCCGTGGGAGGGGAAGGGAAAGATGGATTGAGAGGAGGGGGAGACGGGCCTCTCCGCTCTCTGAATCACTGAGGTTGTGTCTGCCTCTTCGTGGCCGGCCTAACAGGCGGCCGCAGGACCCGCGGCAGTTAGCTGAATATAAAAGTGTAATGAGATGTCTATTGCCTCGCTTAGAAACCATCGCTTCCATTTTTCTTCCAGGCGAGACGGACCAGGATGGAGAGGCAGACTTTTGAAAGCACTGACACCTGGGGAATAGCAGAGCACAGCGAGCTTGTGAACGCTACGGAGACGGAGAAAGGGCAGGGTGTGTGGTGTGTGTATTTGTGTGTGGGTGTGTGTAGACATGTCACACCAGATAAACGTCTGTATTAGATGTTTGACTAGGTGAGTAAATCATCTATGGTATATTTAACTTGATAACAGGCCACTAGTGGCCACGGTGAGTGCTAATAGAGTTAAATTGACATGCGGTTTGCTAGGGTGTGGTGAATGAGGCATAGGTGGTTAGAAGCAGCCAACTGTGACTTCAAGGGATGTCAGGTTGAATCTACTGAGACATCATTTTTAATTTTAAGCCTTTCCCAAACCATGTCCCAGTTGGAATTAATCCCTTGCCTCAGTTCTAATCTTATCCCCTAGCCTTAACCTGTTGAAATGAATACCTAAACTTTACTATCACATGCAGGTACCTGGTTATCTTCTCATCCAGAATATACTTCACCTAAAGACATTTGCATTCACTCCACCCATAGACGTTTGTCTCCCTCCGTGACAGACATTGAAAACTGATGTGATACTATGAGATTGTGTGTGTGTGTGTGTGTGTGTGTGTGTGTGTGTGTGTGTGTGTGTGTGTGTGTGTGTGTGTGTGTGTGTGTGTGTGTGTGTGTGTGTGTGTGTGTGTGTGTG
>JACXGI010006368.1:0-35235 GCA_016801175.1 Esox masquinongy | reverse complement strand
TTGCCAAGACCCTGAAACTGAGCTGCAGCATGGTGGCCAAGACCATACAACGGTTTAACAGGACAGGTTCCACTCAGAACAGGCCTCGCCATGGTCGACCAAAGAAGTTGAGTGCACGTGCTCAGCGTCATATCCAGAGGTTGTCTTTGGGAAATAGACATCTGAGTGCTGCCAGCATTGCTGGGGAGGTTGAAGGGGTGGGGGGTCAGCCTGTCAGTGCTCAGACCATACGTCGCACACTGCATCAAATTGGTCTGCATGGCTGTCATCCCAGAAGGAAGCCTCTTCTAAAGATGATGCACAAGAAAGCCCGCAAACAGTTTGCTGAAGACAAGCAGACTAAAGACATGGATTACTGGAACCATGTCCTGTGGTCTGATGAGACCAAGATAAACTTATTTGGTTCAGATGGTGTCAAGCGTGTGTGGCGGCAACCAGGTGAGGAGTACAAAGACAAGCATGGTGGTGGGAGTGTCATGGTCTGGGGCTGCATGAGTGCTGCTGGCACTGGGGAGCTACAGTTCATTGAGGGAACCATGAATGCCAACATGTACTGTGACATACTGAAGCAGAGCATGATCCCCTCCCTTCGGAGACTGGGCCGCAGGGCAATATTCCAACATGATAACGACCCCAAACACACCTCCAAGATGACCACTGCCTTGCTAAAGAAGCTGAGAGTAAAGGTGATGGACTGGCCAAGCATGTCTCCAGACCTAAACCCAATTGAGCATCTGTGGGGCATCCTCAAACGGAAGGTGGAGGAACGCAAGGTCTCTAACATCCACCAGCTCCGTGATGTCGTCATGGAGGAGTGGAAGAGGACTCCAGTGGCAACCTGTGAAGCTCTGGTGGACTCCATGCCCAAGAGGGTTAAGGCAGTGCTGGAAAATAATGGTGGCCACACAAAATATTGACACTTTGTGCCCAATTTGGACATTTTCACTTAGGGGTGTACTCACTTTTGTTGCCAGCGGTTTAGACATTAATGGCTGTGTGTTGTGTTATTTTGAGGGGACACAAATTTACACTGTTATACAAACTGTACATTCACTACTTTACATTGTAGCAAAGTGTAATTTCTTTAGTGTTGTCACATGAAAAGATATAATCAAATATTTACAAAAATGTGAGCGGTGTACTCACTTTTGTGAGATACTGTATATGTTTCAGGAAGTCCTACATTAAATAATCTCAGAGTCTGGTGCTTGCAAAAGACCAATTTATATAATGAATGACTGTTATACAGCACACCATAAAACACACTCCGGCCTGTTGGCCAAAGGTACAGCTAGTCATAAACATCCCTTCATGTTCATGTGCATACACACACCAGCCTGTTGGCCAAAGTCACTGCTAGTCATACACACCCCTTCATGTTCATGTGCATGCAGAAATAAACACACACATTTTTCTTTCATCCTTGTAGAAACCATCCTTGGGTCAACCGAACCCTTAGCATAACCATAACCTAACCCTACACTTACCCTCAATAACCTTTAACATTTTTGCAAAAAGTTAACATAGCCCTAATGCCTAATTCTAAATTTGACCCTAAATCCACCCCCTGAGAGGGTAATAGTATTTCGTCTGAGTAGGGACGTCTACATAACCTACTACAGAAACTACTACATAACCTACTTTCTCAGGTGTCACTAGCGTTGTGGGAACTTTTGGTAACTTTTAGACCTGAATCACAGACACACAGAACACCATATGACCTGTATCACAGACATGTGTTCCATGACATGTGTTTTATAATCCGAATACAAACAGACCACATGAGCTGTTTCCTTCTCTTACTTTTCTATTTTATATTATTTGATTAATTGTTGATATTATGAATCACATGTTGCCATTGTTCAGAATGTTTTCCCCCTTCGGTAATTTGTGATTATTCCTTTCATATTATGAACTAACATGGCGTTCACACCTTGAACAATAAAGGATTACATGTGGAAGCTCCTAATAAGGAAGGGGATATAATACCATGACATCACTTCCTGGTTTGTCATCACACTGACTCATAATAAGTGCATTACATAAAGTGATGTCACTGTTTAATGAATGATACAACCAACATGTAATCACAGATGTAAGAGATTTTAAATCACACATTCATGTCAAAAACATCACTGTGTGTGTTATCACTTTGAAATATATATGTGTAATATTATAATTACGATTTTGAAGGCATTGGGCCTATGGAAAAAATTTCCAGTTGATTACTTTAAAACAATACAATAAAAGTTGAGTTGATTGATTGCGGACATACGCATTCCATTGTTATTTCCGAAACTGTTTCGCTTTGAAAGATTCTGTGTTGGGAGGGTTGAAATTATGATTGAAATTTGTCATATGGACTGGATATACGTTTTCTTGATATTGGGCATATGTTGAAGCACCTAGCAAACATAGAGGGCTTAGCATTTTTGACAAGAGGGGAGATGTTTACATACATAATGTGCAACCTTTAGATATCATGTTATTTTAAGGGAAGTCATAATCTTCCCTCAGTCGATCAAAAAAAGCAGTAGTTCCATCTTGGTATAGATCCCCCACAGTGTGGATCCCTCCTCCTGGAAGCCAACAAAGAAATGATCTAGGCAATAAGGTTGAGGGGTTATTAACTATCAGAAACAAGAGTGACATTAATCTAAGACTAAAGTGTTCTTTAATTTGCTTCCAAATATGGATTGGGCTGTGTATGATGAGATCATGACAATGTTTATAAAGGCTGACGGGGGACAAAACACTACGCCAATAGAATAGGGGTTGCAATCCCCATGCTCAATTCTAAACCAGGTGGATGATGCTAAAACATGACCACAGAAATTTGCAAACAAGTTGTACAATATAAAGTTTGGAGAGCTAAACCTCCTTCTGATTTAGATTTACACATGTGTTTTTAACCTATCCTATGTGTTTTATAACCCGAGATAAATGGATTGACAATAGAGTACAAACGTATATAAATGACTTGGGTATGAATATTAGGATGATCTGGAATAAGCATAAGAAACTGCGGAAGAAAGCAATTTAATTTCATAAGCTCTTCCCAGCATGGAAAGTGGGAGCGTTCTCCATACTGAAATGTTTTTTTGAAGTCCATGAGCGGGAGAACGTTTTATATATTGATATGTGAAATTTTAAATGTGATTTGTTCAACTAAAAGAGGTCGCCCTATTCCTAAGGACATCAGTTCATTGTTATTCCACCGGTTTCAGTGTGTATACGCGTCCACTCTGAAGAGTATTAATGTAACACTGAAATATGTCCTGGGTGCAGCATTACTGCGAAGTACATGTTCCCGCCGCTTTGGATTCAAGTAATGGAAAGTATTTCCCCTTACTAAACTGCAGTTCACTCCATGTCCACTGTGTGTCCCCATCGACCTGTAAACAAACACGTACATCATGTCTATCATTAAACAGAAACACAGTTATAACTTGTTTTTATGTGGCCAAACACCTGATCCCCAAAATTATGTCAAAACTTAAGTTGTTTTGTTCATTCATATGATCCAAAATATAATACAAATCAACAGTCGTAGGATATACATTGTATAGACTGGGTTTGACATTTTTGTCACATGAAGAGCCATAAAAGTTAAACATACAAACAAATGCACCAGTAAATCGGAGATCAAGATTCAGGACCAAGGACGGTGGCAACCTAAAATCAGCGCTATCTTACGTTTCAGAACCACAAGACTGTGGACAGCGACTGATTCCAGATGCAGTAGGTCTAATAGAGATTTATGTCTCATGTCAAACAATTTCAGTGGCTTAAACCAGTCCTAAATCAAACCAGCCTTAATCGTTGCAGTTGTAGAAGAACGAAGTGTGTTGTTACATTTGCAATCCACCCATAACTATTTAATTTTCCGATATTATTAAGGTTACCATAGTGGAGCAATATCAGGTATTCTACCTAAACCGCTTCGATTCCTCGTCACTTTGAACATCCATTCTCCCTCTTTCATTCTCTTTCGCTCAATTTATCGCCCCTTCTCCAGCTCTTACCCCTTGTCCCTGCAAATATACATTTCCATTATCTTTCCTCTTTCCCTCTGCTGGTAGTGACAACGACCTCCCTCTCCACCCCATGTATACGATAGCTACGTTGACTGTCAACAAACGAGCCAGCGCGCCAGTGTGACGCTGATCCCGCGGGCGGCAGCGTGCACCGGTAGAGCCCAGTCTATGGACAGGAAAGAAATACGACGGTAAACAACATTGCGCATTTACATCGGGGAGAAACAACTGACTGTAGCGAGGATGGCGTCATTCAGCCTTGGTCTGCATATAGCTCGCAAGCGGGGTGCTGCTAGAAGCGCAGTTGTGGAGAGGAAGAACCTACTCACAGTCTGCAGGTAAAATAATGCAGAGGCTAAATTGTGTTAATTTACTAATCAGTCTGGAGAGATATAAAGGCATTCTCGCCAGACTGGCTGTTGTGTGTATGGATAATGTTAATGGTAAGCCCATCTGTGGTATAGTATATATTTCTAAACATCGAGTGTAACCGAACATCTTTACATTTGTTCCCGACGATTTTTGTATCATGTTGAACTGGAGAGTAACTGCATGTAGGCTGTGACTCAGGGAATAATGTCGGAGGATTTCCTGAATTATTAATCTAAAGTCTATTTCTCATCAAACAGTATAACTGTATCTGTTCTGTCTGTGTATGATGTCATGCTGTTCCCCTTAAAGTTGAAAGTCTCACCCACTTGACTACAATATAATGTCGGATGCCTTCAATGGCAATATTGATGCTCTCATCCACTTTAAAAGGAAATGTGTCCTTTCACCTTCTATATGAGGTAGGTGGAGAGAAAGAGACAGGGACAGAGAGAGAGTGAGAAAAGGGTTGTGCGGAGAAAACATGAAAGAGACAGAGCTAGCGAGAACAATTAGGTGTGAATGAGGACAACAACAGGAACAGGCTTGGGTCTAAACTTGTTGAACCACTCCAATATTCTATAACACTGCTGTCCTTAGAGGCGGTGTACACCTTTTTGACTCATTTCCTGTTTTTGCTTCTTCTTGTTCCCATAAGCTCTCCTTTGTGTTAACTAAAGTTGTCACAAAGTGCTTAGATGGATAACCATACAGAAGACCCAAGAGCAAGCAACAACACAAAATGGATGCACAGCGGATAGGAAAATTCTTTAGTACGGATCTGAACCTAGGAAGAAACCTAGAGAGGAGCCAATCCTCTTCTGGCTGTGCTGGGTGAAGATTATAAGAGTGAATTACCTTTTTGAGCCATGTCAATGTTTTTGCATGTTCAGCTGACCAGCGCCGGTGACTCAATAAATGCAGGTGGGCGATAGGCGGTGTCCAGGGTCTTTTGGCAGAATCCAGATCAGCTGTACAACCAGGTGGACAAGAACAGGGATGGCTAGGTAGGCTGTGGTCAGTGACGGCAGGAATCACCAGGCAGCAACTTGATCTGAATCAATATTGGTGTTGTTATGCCTCACAGTCTGCCTTCAATGCATGCAGACTCTCTACACCAGGGCTGCCCAAACCTGTTCCTGGAGATCTACTGTCCTCTAGGTTTTCTCTCCAACCCCATTTTTGACTAACTCGGTTAAGCTTTTTACCAGCTAATTATTATAATCAGGTGTGCTAAATTAGAGTTGGAGAGAACCTATAGAGCAGTAGAGCTCCAGAAACAGGGTTGGGAAGCCCTGATTTACACGCTTGCATGGACTGTACCTACAAATGGGTCTGTGGAATGATTATATGGAAATCTGAGGATCTATTAAGCCAGTGTACTTACTCCGTTGATCAACTTTGCAGTAGAGAGTACAGTAGAGTGTTTCCTAAAGCCTTTAAATTATCTGTTCAGTTGGAAATGATCTCCTCTCCCTAGAGTCACATTTTACAGCCTATCAGACAGGAACTCACTGACCCTATTGAAACACCAGTAGAGATGGGTGTGTGTGTGTGTGTGTGTGTGTCTGTAGGTTTTCAGTGAAGACGTTGATCAACCGATCCTGCTTGGAGACCATAGACGACTCGTCTCCAGAGTTCACCAACTTTGTCTCCATCCTGGAACAGATACTGAGTCACAGACTCAAAGGTAGAAATATGCACACAACCACACTAAAAGCCCTTCCCAATTGGACTACAGCAGAGTTACTGGGTACAGGATTCAAAATGACAAGAGAAATATATTTTCTCACCCTTGTCCACCTCTCCCTCCTTTTCATCTTCTCTCTCCCCCATACATCTCTCCCTCCTTTTCATCTTCTCTCTCCCCCATACATCTCTCCCTCCTTTTCATCTTCTCTCTCCCCCATACATCTCTCCCTCCTTTTCATCTTCTCTCTCCCCCATACATCTCTCCCTCCTTTTCCCTTATCCCAGGTCTGACTACATGGTTTGGTTATGAGAGTCCTCGGAGTTTCTGGGACTATATGAAAGCAGCCTGTAGTAAGGTTCCTCACAGCTGCATCCACAGCATTGAGAGCATGGAGAACGTGCGCTCCTCCAGAGCTAAGGTGTGTGAGAACATTAGGGAATGTGCGCTCCTCCAGAGCTAAGGTGTGTGAGAACATTAGGGAATGTGCGCTTCTCCAGAGTTACGGTGTGTGAGAAAATTGGGAATGTGTGCTCCTCCAGAGCTACGGTGTGTGAGAACCTTGGGAATGTACGCTGCTCCAGAGATGAGCTGTGTTAGAACATGATTATGTATGCTCCTGTGGAGCTTGGGTGTGTGAGAACACTGAGAACGTACTCTCCCCCCAGGGACTAGGGTTTGTGAGTGAAAGAATGGTCACGAGAGAGTATTATGGTCCTGCTCCAAATCCTTTAGTCCTGGAATGTAATGACAACATTATTAATCTCACAAATCACACACACACACACACACACACATACATACATACACACAACTCATTATTATTGAAATACACATACAATACACATACAACAAAAGGCTGGTTTGTTTAGAAACCTTGTTAAAATGGCCACTGATTAACAGTTAATACTATGGTGCTGTAGAAGAGCAGTCAGACACATACACGCAGGCAGGTGATCTAACCCAATCAGCTGACTGGCTAATTAGGAAATACATAGCAGGGCAGTATGTGTGTGCGTGTTTTAATGACGTCTGTTTAAAGAGCTACTACAGGCCTCCTGGTGCATAATGAAAACTTATGAATTGTGTGCCCACAGGGCCGGGCTTGGATCCGGCTGGTGCTGATGGAGAAAAGGCTCTCTGAGTACATCTCTTCCGCCCTGAGGGACTTTAAAACAACCAGGTCTGGCTCTTTCTTACACAAATCAGTGATGTGAAGCCTTCAGTCCCGTGTCCATGTTACATCATCAATGTAAACATGTCTGTGTGAAGTGTTTAGATATTGGGTGTTATGAGGATGGACCTACAGTGTGCCTTTAATATGCTTGTGTCTTCTATGTTGTGTGTAGGCGGTGCTATGAGGAGGGGGCCCTCATGTTAGGTGAGGAGGCTGACCTGCTAGCAGATACACTCCTGGGTCTCAACACTATCGACTTCAGGTACTCATATGACGTATTTGGTTATTCTAGATTTGCAGAGTCAGACCTCGGGTTCCCATGAACAGTGTTTCTCCCTCTGATCCTTAGCTTCTGTCTGAAAGGGGAGGGTCTGGACGGAAGCTACCCAGCAGTGATTGACTATACGCCCTATCTACAGTTCGTTCAGAGGTATGTGGGCTTCAGTATTTGGACCTTTTCCACACTATTGTGCCCCTCCCCTGTCCATTTATCCGGTGGGTCAGAGGCTGTCTGCAGATTGCCCTTGCCTCCTGTGTAGTGCAGACAGCATCAGCAGTGACGAGGAGGAGTTAAGGACGCTGGGCAGCAGCGGCAGTGAGAAAAGCACCCCAGAAAATATGGTGGCCAGCACGGCGGCAGCCATCTTCACTGAGCAGAGCAGCTGGGTTAGCAAGTGCAAACGACTTGAGCAGAAATACCGTTTGGCCCTGGAGCAGAAGGTAATGACCGTGTGTGTGTGTGTGTGTGTGTGTGTGTGTGTGTGTGTGTGTGTGTGTGTGTGTACAAAATGTGTCAGTCTGTGTGTGTGCACAGTGTGTGAGTCAGTCTGTGTCTGTCTCTGTGTGTGTGTACACAATGTGTGTGTGTGTACACAGTGTGGGTGTGTGTATTTGTGTCAGCAGACTGCAATAGTTACTGTAACAAGAGACAGATGACTGGATGCATTTGTATATTTTTGAATGTTAGACTGTGAGACTCTGAGATTGTGGTGTGTCTGGGAGGAATAATTGGAAGGTTTGATTTCTAAATGTCAGGATGAGCGTCAGGTTTTTACTGTGGAAAAACACATACACGTCGTCTATTCCAACCACCCTGGAGTGGAGCGCACAGAGCCTTCTCTCTTCAACAAAACAAGACATATTCTCTCTTGTTTGCCTGTTTTGTTGCTGAATAAAACAAACTACATTTTTTGTGTGTTCCAGAGTTATCTTGAAGAGATGGTTCGTCTGAGAGAGGCCCAGCTGTCTCACGCCGTGTCTCAGAATGAAGCACTACAGCACAGACTAGCAGACACGCACCTTACACACACACTGGAGAAGGAACAACTGGAATACGTCATACTGGAGCTGCAGCACCAGCTGTGAGTGAATATGAGTACATGTGTGTGTATCTGTGTCTATCTAAGCGGGTGGAATATTGCTAGCTGTGAGGCTGACATTTTAACCACAGTTAGAGAGCGTGTGTGTGTGTGTGTGTGTGTGTGTGTGTGTGTGTGTGTGTGTGTGTGGAATGACTGTGTACAGAGGAGATACTTTGGGGTTTGGTGGAAGTTTATCTGAGTTTATCACTCAGAGTGTGATTAATGTTGTCAGTTTAATCTCTACCTTTTCACCTTTTGTGATGAATATTTTAGTCTGGGTCTTGCAGGGATTGAAACTGCAGTGTCATCTCTCCAACCAGTGATCAGTCTGGGATATTGGATTTACAGACACTAGAGAGTGGGGGGAGAGAAGTACAGTAGAAATAGAATGAGAACGAGACAGAAAGGGATAAGGTGAGGATAAAAAAGCAGAAGGGAAGAGTTTGCCAAGAAAGAGAACCTGTTTCGGAATGGAACAGAATGTTCCTAGAACAGAGTGTTGCTGTATTCACAGTATGGATGGATGGGCCACATTCACACACTTCTGTGTAGTTTATTCCTGTGGCCTAATGGCTAGCTGCTGACATCTCATAGGTCAAATATACGTAATTAACCACGTGGCTCAGGATGAACTGCTGGGCCCCTGATTATATCTGGTAAAGACAGCAGAAAGTGACCATAATGCTGACATTGGTTCCATGGTTTACATTGGGCAACAATGAAAACCATGTGAGGTGAACAAAACCAAATCTTTGATTGCTGTCATATTGTGTTCATAGAATGCTTACAGGGTAAGAAACAAATCCATCGTTTTGATATTTTAGTGAACAATTCCATTAAATTCTTTATTATTATTATTATTATTACTATCAAGATGACTTCACATCCCTTGATGTTTACTGCACATCCCTTGAAAATGTGTTGTATCATCGAGTGTATTATTTGGCTAATATGGAATTGGTAATCTGATACAGTTATGTGGTCAGCAGGTTATTCTGAGCCCCATGGAAAAGTGTGCCAGACTGGCCTGTGAGAAGCTAGCTGCCAGCCATTAAGACCAAAGGTATTAACCTCAGGTTGAGTAGGGCCCCTTGAGGTTTATATTGTGTGTGTGTTTGTGTTTCTCCTGCTGAAGAACGGTACTGAAGAACCATGACCTGCAGTCCAGACAAGAACTGACCACACATCTCACCAATCAATGGCCTTCACCCAGTGCCATGGATACCAATGCCGTTGCCTTGGATACCCTGCTGTACAGGAAGAGAGTGGGACAGTGGGAGGAGTATGTAAATTAATGTTGGATTACAATTCCTCCACGTCTCTTTCTCACGCATCATAGTACGAGTTATTGTTGTCCACCCAAATGGGTTAACACAGCTCAATAGTTTAAAATACTGTGGCTGTGAGGTGCTCTGACAAAATATACATATTTAAACATTTTACATATATGTCCGCCAGACAATTTAGATGTCCAGACTAATACCTGTGTGTGTGTATGTTCTACAGAAAGAGTTTCCAGAGCCTGGAGCAGCTGTCTGCTGATATGAGCCTCTCTCAGACCTCTCTGGCGCCCCTCAACACACACAGTCTGGAGGCCCGACCCGCCAACTCCCACTGGCACCACCATGGTGTGTATGTGAGCGTGTGTACACACTGACACCTGTTAACAATAAATGATTTCATTTAGTGCATGTGTTCTAACCCTGGCTTTTCTTTCTCAGGTAAGGAGGACACCCCTTCACTGAGAGGTCTGTGTGGGTCTCTGCAGTCTGTAGCGAGTTGTAAGTCTCTGGCCAGCCTGAAGTCCAGTGAGTGTCTGGCCAGCCCCACCATAGAGATGACTAGTCCTGGCCTCACTCCATCCTAGAACCGGGGACTAGGGGACCTAGCCTACTGCCTGCAGCCAGAGAACCACTTGATTTGGATCCTGGAATTGGAACCAAGTTTTGAATAACATTCCGCCCTACCACCTTTGGCCAGCCTAGAACCCTGCTGATGTGATTACAGCACACGGAGTCTGGATCCTGGAATTCCATTTAGATCAATATTAAACATAGAACATAGAGCATAGAACCCAAAACAGGAGCCTGTTGTAACTACGGGGGTGTGCTATTTGGTCAGAATACCATGGCTAAAGGCTGTTCTTATGCACGATACAACTCAGAGTGCCCAGACACAGTACTCAGTCGTGGTATTTTGGCCAAGAACCACAAACACCAAAGGTTCATTGTAAGTATTATAAGTTACCGATGCAATTAGTAAACAATAAAAATAGATATATTTTTATCTCATAAACCACAACTTTAAGCCAATCAATATTTAGGCTTCAAACCATCTGGTTTATTAGGAATTAAGGACCCGAAATTAGCCAGTATTTTTTTTGATGTATCTGCACTGATATGAAAAGAACGAGACAGTTGAAAGACATTTCTGGTTGTCATCTGCCATTTTGCCGTTATCTATCCAATAAGATCAAATCATTGCAGACCAAGAAAATGAGATCAGAACCACACTTTACACTTTGAATGCAGCCCTTCAGTAGTCACTAAAACGGAAGTATTTCCACCCTGCCAGTCGGGGGAGTGCTTTATCACAAGAGATGTATCTAAACACAGACCCTTTATGCAGGCTTCAACCACAAATGGTGTATTTTTATAAGTTATTGGTTACAATATCTTTATCTGACCTCTTCTCATTTTTACAATGTTCAGTATCAGATTTAGCAGGTTGATAAAACTTGAGGAATTGCCTTAAGACTGGTTTTAAATGATGATAAGGGCAGAAGGTGTGTTTCTCGTAGCTGGTCAAAACCTGTAGCCTTCTATTTGTGCCTGATCATCCTGCAGCTGTTCCTGTCCTGTTACCTTGGCAACTTCACTGAGCACTATGATATGGCCATAGCAGGTCAGCGACCACAGAAATACCTTTCATAGAATGGACATATTAAAGTATATTGTATTCCCACCAGAGATATTGACTATCCCAATTGTCTCTTTCTATCACGGCACAGAGCATTCACTCAATCATCTGTCCATGTTGGATGGGCCTCGAAATATCTAGAGAACTCCGCTTCTGTCTTCTAATTAAACTGTCATCCTCTGTAGTGCTTTATTTGTAGCCATGTTATTGATGACATTGAATGTATCTCACACACAATCCATCTAAATCATACTGTGTTCTATGTTGAATGGTTTAATTACGTATCATAACGTGTTGATTGTGCTCTCAGGAAATGTTTGCTGTCCTACCGGTGTCAGTGAGTTTGGATAGGTTGAACATGCTAAGTCTTTATTCAATTAAATTCATTAGGTTCAACACACGTTAGTCTATATTAAATGAGAATGTTTTGTCTCTGACAGCTTTGTGGTTTATTTTGATCAGAGCCACGTGAGGAATGTTCTGGGTCTCTGCACGTGCGCTCTACTTTCTTGTGATTTTGCACATTACTTGACTACATTTGTCCTTTTATCCTGTCATTTGAAATTAACTTAATATATGTAAGGTCTTTTGGAATGTATTTATTTGCACAGCATTGTATTCAGTATTAAGCTGTATGAAGTAGTTTAATATGTATCACAACCATGTACACATCTCCATGTCCTTTTCCTGCCACAACCATTATGACTGCCCAAAATAAAGTCCATCACAGTAACATTAAACAGGAGTTTATTGACCTCTTCTGTCACTATAGCACTCAAATTAACCAGAGGAGTTGACAACTTACTCAGCTTACAGCAGATACTAAAGCAAGAGGAATCTCTATTAACACAGATATTTAAAACCCTGCTCACTGATAAAGATGGGTACAAACAGCTGAGAGAAAATGTTTTATTTTTAGAAAATAGCACATAGATTTGCCTCTACCAAAGGGGGAGCACTCATGTTTTGTTTCCTGTCTCAGATCAGATTACCTTGCTTTACATGTGTTAAAGAGTATGGTGCTGGCGTTACACAGATATCTGAAGTCTCCCATGTGATTCTCACTCTGAAGACCATAAGGGAGTGTGACAATGGCTTATAAGGCCCTTGTCCCCAAGTGGGATCTCCCCTGCCCTGTGTGCTCTGAGACCCTGAAGAATCCTGTCCTGCTGTCCTGGAGCCATAGCTGCTGTACAGGCTGTCTGGAGTTGTACTGGAATCAGAGGGAATCATGGGAATGCCCACTGTGCAGGGTTAAATGCCATAAGGATTCGACCGTCCTTGTGCTGAAGAACCAGAGCATGTCGGGGAAGAACGTTTCTGTTAAAAGGCCTGTCTGCAGTCTGCACAGCAAGATACTCACACTATTCTGTCTAGACCATGAAGAGCCTGTGTGTTCGGTGTGTGAGCGGTCCAGTAAACACAAAACACACAAGTGTATTCCAGTAGATGAGGCTGCTCTGGATCGCAAGGTATGATACAAACTGAATACTCCACATGAACAGGATCAGGCTCTACTAGCAAATGTCTGTACTGTAGCAACATACAGCTCCTGATCATCCAGCTCACTTACCTGAATATGTTCTCTTTAAAAATGCATGTTAACCTTTTTAAGGCCTTGTTTCGGATGCACTGAAGCATGTGATGTTAATACAGATGCATAAGTAAAGAAAAAACTGAATTGTAGGGGGTCCTCTTAGAGAATGGACTGAAGCCCTTAGAGGAGAAACTGGAGGGATTTATCGATGTTAAACATACCTTTGAACAAACAACAGAGCTTATTAAGGTAAGAATGCTTTGGTTATTTTACCATGCAGTATTTACAATATAGGTTAATCTACATAATGTGCATTTGGTTTGAGCCAAAAGGTGTGCACTAAATGGACAACAATATTGCTGAATACCTACTTTATTGGACAGATAGGGGCACACCTCCTGGTAACCCAAAGTTATCATGTCTGGCGTATCTCATTGCCTTGTTGTTCTCTTGATGAGTCACATCAGATATTTCACATCAAATGTTTTTCTGAGCTGGACTGATTTGTCAAAAGACTAATAAGTCAAAAACAAAGATCAGATTGGAGCTGCCTATGTAAAAGCAGCCACTGTCTTTAGAGCCAGGCCCAGCAGACAGTACAACAAATAGAGGAGGACTTTGAGAAGCTTCACCAGTTTCTGAGACATGAAAAGGCAGCCAGGATGGCATCTCTAAAGGAGGAAAAGGAAGAAAAGCTATTGAGGATGAAGAACAAAGTTGAAGATATGAACAGAGAGATGGCGTTCATCTTAGAAGAAATAAGAGGCATAAAGAGGGACCTGGTATCTGATGACATCTCCTTCCTCCTGGTAAGGACCAACATCTCTGCTATCTCCAATCTTTTTACGAAACATTTATTGAAGAGCTGATATGATTGATGTGATTATATTGTCTCTAATGTCCTCCTGCAGAACTACAAGGACACACTGAAGCGGTGAGGCATTGTTGTCATTCTCCACCACACTGCAGATTAAGGGTGGAGAGTTAAGTGACCCATCTCCTGTCTCTGTGGTTCTGAACCTAATCTCGCCACAGAACTAACTTCTGAATGTGGTTTTAGAGCCCAGAGCGTGAGGCCTAACCCAGAGTTGGATTCAGGAGCGCTGATTGATGTGGCCAAGCATCTGGGCAACCTGCAGTTCCGAGTCTTGGAGATGATGCTGAAGACTGTTCAATACAGTGAGTCTGATTTTATTCTTACAAATGTTCATCTTTGCAAGCATTTTTACATCTTCACAAAACAAATACAAATGATTCCCACGCAATGATCTCTCAGTAAACAATCTTCTGAAGGTCTCCCTTCTCTCTGTTCAGCTCCTGTGACTCTGGACCCCAACACTGCGCATCCACGACTCATCCTCTCGGATGACTTGACCAGTATGAGATTCAGCGATGGGATACGGTTGCTTCCTGACAACCCAGAGAGGTTTGATAACTATCGAATGGTTCTGGGGTCCGAGGGCTTTGACTCAGGGACACACAGCTGGGATACGTACGTTGGAGAGAATACGGTATGGTTTGTGGGTGTGGTCTCCCAGTCTGTCCAGAGGAAGGGAGCAGTGCAGACTGGCCTCTGGCGTGTAGGTTATTATAATGATAGATACTGGGCCCGCAGCCAAGCAGAGCCTCAGATTGTCCTGACACTGGAACGGAAACCTCGGACGATCAGAGTCCAGCTGGACTGGGCCAGACAAACTCTGTCATTTGTGGACCTTGATCATGACACACACCTACACATGTTTACCCACAATTTTACTGAGAAAGTCTTTCCATACATCAATATTGGCAGTGATATTTACCCTGCCAGGATCCTACCAGGGAAAGCCTCTGTTACAGCTGAACAGCACTGATCACTGGCTGGTCCAACCTGATCTGTTGTTGTTGTGTACTGAAGCTGTGTGAGGCTGCTAATCCTAGGTGCCTCCCACATATGAGATCATATGTTGTTACACAGGATTTACTTTTGCTCATGTAGTATGTTTCGAATGGTAAAAACATAGTTTTATTTTGACTAAAAAGAAATGATTAATAAAATGCATTCATAAATGTAACCCCTTATTGATAAAAACAACTGATTCAACTTTTCGCATTTCAAAATGTTATTGTCTACGTATTTCTGCACAAACTTTTAAAATGTGAAATTTCACATGATTCTTGTAGAATATACTACATTGAACAATATAAATATCACTGAAAATTTCTGAAAGCATGTACAGCAACTCACAGTCAATATCTGGCCAAGCGCAGGTTTAAACTAAGATTCATTAAGAGGTGGAACTCATAAGAGAAGAATGTAATTCAATACAATGATTTAAAATGGCACTGAACAAAACCTTTATGCATTATGATTGCGAAGGTGAGGAAACAGAAACTGAGAGCCAGAGAAAACACTAACAGAAATCAGAGGGGGTTCTATGTGATGCAGACCATGAACAAGAAATGATCACCTCCATCCAGAGCTTTGAAATAGATCTCTAAGACCCCAGATAGCACTGTACACATGAGTTATGAAGATGCAGTTTTCTCGTTCTACCGTTGGCTTGAAATGTCACAAATAAGGGCCATCCAAGATTCATTTAGTGGCTCAAACTGTTGGAATGTTGTCAGAGGACAGTCACGTGTTGTGAAGCATAGGGCCACTGGTTGAAGCCCAGTGTGGGACAGTCAGAAGGAGAGAAGGTCACAGTGTGATGTACTTTACACACCTGTTATGTAACGAAACAACTAACCACACAAAAGAAAACATTTTAAAATGTTTTTTAAACTGCCCTATAAGAATGGGTAGTTTCTTCTTACATATAATTCTCTGATACCACCTAGAGGCCAACATACTTCATAACAAAACATTAACATGAGCCTCAGGAATTATTTGTTACATAGTTGTGAATATGCAAATGAGTAAAAGATTTGGCAACAAAAGAAATCTAATGAATTCCACAAATTTTCTCTCTAATTTGAGTGCATTATACTTTCATCGAGGTTTAAAATGAAGTAGCAATACTATTGATTGTCTGACATTATTTGGGACAGAATCAAGTTCTGAGGGTCCTCGGGTCCCCCACACATTTACTACAAAATGTGTAGAAGTTCTGGTGGAATAACAGCTCAAACTTGACTTCCATTAGCCCATAAAAAAAGGTGTGAGAAATTCCCGGAGTGACAGGCATGTCTTGTGCCCCAACCACAATGCAGCAATAGCTTCATTCAAAGTTTGTCATTGTGATGGGGAACTGTTGCTACAGTAGCTAGCTAGCTGACTAAAAGAAACACTTCATTTAGTTTTGTAGCCTACTAGCTGGTAATCCTATCTCTTGAGTGTCTGGCTTAGGCTTGAATTGATGTAATGGACAACTGCTTGCTAATGCAACATCAGAAATACCTCTCCATTTGAAACCACGCCTCAGTATTTTGATTGGCTATAATCAAAAGATGAGAAATGTTTTCCTCAGTAAGCTCCCTCAGTAATGATACGGTCAGTCCCACTTTCGGTGGTTGTTGTGTCAGACTAATGTGAGCTTGGTCCAATAGCCACAAGTCAGGGTTACCACATCCTAAACACCAACATTTTAGTCATTTAGCAGACACTCTTGTCCAGAGCAATTTACAGTAGTGAGTGCATACAATTTTGTACTGGCCCCCTTAAGGAATCAAACCCACACCTCCAAGCATCATGCTCTACCAGCTGAGCTAAACGGCTGTTACTTCCACTTGCAATCCCAGATGACATCACATGCTTGAACACTTTATAACAGTGAGGGGCGCTGGAGTGTCTACATAGTTGGGAAGACACAGCCAAGCATTCTACATCTAGAAATGTCTAAGGATCCAAGGAAATACACGGGTTCTAGGTATTGGCTTTGTTTGCGGTCTGTGCAAGAGGCCCTTGCCAGGTCAGGTGCTGCTGGTCTGCAGAGGGACCAGCGGGCTCTCTTGGTTGTGCTTGCGGAAGAAGGCCTTGCCAAACTCATAACTGCTGATCATAATTGCACAGGCTGGGGTGACCTTGATGAGCCTGGGAAGGAAACCTGGGAGAGAGACACAGTAGGAGAGAGGGAGTAAAATTGGGGAGGATGGGCGAGGAGGAGAAAGGATCATGGGTCAGAAGTCCATCCAGGTTGTGGTAACTGTGTTTTGGGGAAAAAAAGTCCTGTAACATAACCCACCTGCAAACAGGCCGCCGATGCCGTTCTCAGCCACAATCCTGCTCATCACAGTGAGAGTGGAGGAGGAAACCCTGGACGACACTATAGAAACACCCACACAACCAGGTCATTACGGGACCATTACACATCAACATCACTCACTACGCATCATAAAACACATCAGAGCAGAATACCAGGATTCAGGTGATCAGCCCGGGAGTTCTATACCCACAATTCATTTCCTGAAGTTGCACTATCTCCACCTGCCTCCGGGTCTTGACGACGTCAAAGGGCAGCGTCACAATAGAAGCAATCTGGAGGGAGAGAGCAATAAAGTCAACAATGACGGTGATATGGACAATGCTGCCCTGTGCTGGTATTCCAATGAGTAGCACCACAGAAGAGTTACAAAGCTGAAATACGATCTAAAAGGTACAAAAATAGAACGTGAGATATTTCCAGCTATGATCAATACTCAGGTACACAAGAGAAGAAATCCGCTAAAATACTGACTATACCGCTAAATACCGCTAAAATACTCACTGATCCAGACACTGCTCCGGACACGAAGGTGATGGCAAACGTTGGCTCTCTGGTATGGTAGTGCTTGCACAGCCACGCTTTGCCCTTCTCATAGTTATACCAGTACATAGCTGAGGAGGAAACAGACACCATGGCGCTCCTTTAATTAGACAGACTGTGAGGAGAGTATGACAGGGAGTCACATGGTAGTCTACCCGAGAGAGAGAGAGATTGTGCGGTTTGTCTACCTGAGAAAGGGACATCTCTGAGCAGTGTGGGTCCCCAGCCCCTCCAGAGAGACTGCCAGCCCTCTGTCTGTACTGCAGAGCGGATGACCTTACTCAGCTCCCTGTACGACTGTCTTTGGGCCTGCAGCTTAGTACGGATCAGCTCCAATGGACTGATCACTGTCACAGAGCCCACTGACTCACAGATAAAGATAGAGGGAACAGATAAGCAGTACTCACAGCGAGCAGGTGAACACATGCAGAACGTAGAGTACTTTAATTTATCTATCATATCAAAAAGGAGTCTCCGTAATGGTTATGGTGAACTGTCATAGGTGTCAGCTCACCTCTGGCGAGGGCGCCTGCTAGCAGAGGAGCCTCATCTGCATGCGACCCCATTCTGACCCTCAGGGCAGCACACAGCTGGTCGTAGCACGTGAAGTAGATTACAGTGGCTGGGACTGCCATGACACTGCATGAATCAAGAGCACACAGTGCTTGCAGTAAGTCTGCACCCCGTTCAACTTTTTATAATAAAAATACAAAACTGAAAAATCATAAGTGAATAACTCTCCCCCAATATTGACAATCCTGACCCCAATCCAATTGAAAATGTGTTGCATAACTTGGTTGTTGTTGTCCATGGACCCCCTCCAAGAAACTTGTCAAAATATGAGCAAAGTGAGTAGAGACCTATCCCCACAGACTCAAAATTTGAATTATTGCCAAATGTGCTTCCACCAAGTATTTAATCAAGGGGGTAGAGACTTATTCATGATAATAGTTTTTTTGTCTTTAGCAATCACAAAAAACTTTCATTATCTTGAAAGTGTAGAATATGGTGTACATAGATAAGAGGAAATCCTCATTTTAATGCATGAAACTCTGAGACATTAACATGATAAAATGTGAAAAAGTTCAAGGAAGTGCTGACTTTCTGTAGGTTACATCCATGTCAGAAATGGAAATCTAATGTTTCCACATGGTTCATGACAGAAACATGATAACAACTAATAACTGTTACAAACACCCAAAAACATAAACATATACATATATACCATTCAAAGGTTTGGGGTCACTTAGAAATGTCCTTGTTTATTAAAGAAAAGCAATTTTTCTGTCTATTAAATTAACATCACATTTATCAGAAATACAGTGTAGACATTGTTCATGTTGTAAATTACTATTGTATCTGGAAACGGCTGATTTTTTATGGAAAATCTACACAGCTGTACAGAGGCCCATTTTAAGCAACCGTCACTCCTGTGTTCCAATGGCACATTGTGTTTGACAATCCACGTTTATCATTTTAAAAGACAAACTGATCATTAGATAACCCTTTTGCAATTATGTTAGCACAGCTGAAAACTGTTGTGCTGATTAAAGAATCAATAAAACTGACCTTCTTTACACTAGTTGAGTATCTGGAGCAAGAGCAATTGTAGGTTCAATTACAGGCTCAAAATGACCAGAAACAAAGAATTTTCTTCTGAAACTTGTCAGTCTATTCTTGTTCTGAGAAATTAAGGTTATTTCATTTCTTAAATGGCCAAGAAACTGAAGATCTCGTACAACGCTGTGTACTACTCCCTTCACAGAACAGCACAAAATGGCTCTAATCAAAGTAAAAATAGAAGTGGGAGGCCCCGGTGCACAACTGTGCAAGAGGACAAATACATTAGAGTGTCTAGTTTGAAACAGACCCCTCACAGGTCCTCAACTGGTAGCTTTATTAAATAGTACCCACAAAACACCTATCTCAATGTCAACAGTGAAGAGGCGACTCCAGGTTGCTGGCCTTCTAGGTAGAGTTGCAACCAAAAAGCCAGATCTCAGACTGGCCAATAAAAAGAAAAGATTAAGATGGGCAAAAGAACACAGATATTGGACAGAGGAAGATTGGGAAAAAAGCGTTGGACAGACAAATCTAAGTTTGGGGTGTTCGGATCACAAAGAACATTCGTCAGACGAAGACTAAATGAAAAGATGCTGGAGGAGTGCTTGACGCCATCTGTCAAGCATGGGGGAAGCAATGTGGTGGTCTTTGGTGGTGGTAAAGTGGGAGATTTGTACAGGTTAAAAGGGATCTTGAAGAAGGAAGACTATAACTCCATTTTGCAACGCCATGCCACACCCTGTGTACAGCCCTTGATTGGAGCCAATTTCCTCCTACAAAAGGACAATGAGCCAAAGCACACCTCCAAACTATGCAAGAACTATCTAGGGAAGAAGCAGTTAGCTGGTAGTCTGTCTATAAAGGAGTGGCCAGCACAGTCACCGAATCTGAACCCCTATTGATGTTGTGGGAGCAGCTTGACCGTATGGTATGCAAGTGCCCATCAAGCCAATCTAGCTTGTGGGAGGTGCTTCAGGAGCATGGGGTGAAATCTCTTCAGATTACCTAAAAAACTGACAACTAGAATGGCCAAAGGTCTGCAAGGCTGTAATTGCTGTAAATGGAGGATTCTTTGACGAAAGCAAAGTTTGAAGGACACAAATATTATTTCAATAAATAAAACAGTATTTCCAATGACTATATATTTCCTATTCATTTTGCTATATTTTCTATTCAAACTCATTTCACATACTTTTTCATGGAAAACAAGGACATTTCTAAGTGACCACAAACTTTTGAACGGTAGTGTATATCAATATACATCAATAAACAAATGCCAGTAAAATCTGCTATTACCCAATCAGACAAATCAGATGGGTACAGGAAATCAAGTGGTGCAAAGACAGTTTTCTAAAACTACTAACAGTCTATAACTCAAGGTCATCTTTAACCATACAGCTCAGACAAAAAGTAAGGGACTGAGAGATTTAAAATTAACACTGATAAATCAAATATCAATAAAACATGAGCCTACAAAATCGGTGTCCGTCTTTACAGGTAGATACAAATGAACTGAAGTTAATGGGAAACAAGCAAATGAATTATCAATAGGCTATGGCCCAGATGAGTAACAGCGGGCCAGCCACTCAAGACACAGCAGACCATAAATCAGTGCTGAAACCGTGTGAACTAGTAATGCGGTAGAAACAGGAAACGTTACACTTACAGAGTGGGAGGGAGGCCGCTCCATAATGACTTGATTCCTTCTCTTTGGACTATCTTAATAAAGGCATCCTGACGATAGAGTTAAGAAATTAGAATAAGAAACAATGTGCGCATACACCCCCAAATGGAGATGTTTATAACTGCTTATACATACTGATAATGCATTTAATAGTTAGATTTGTATGGGCTTTAGCTTGAGGCTGATGCACCATGCATGGTCCTCCATATCTACCCCAATTCTGGCAGATGTATATGGGGGTTAAGCTCAATTTACAATTCCAGGTGAAGGCATGTGGATGGTTACCACTTGTAAATAGACTGTGCAACTTCAGTGTGTTTTGGGGGGGGGGGGTGTTGTGGACAGAGAGGGGTAATTTTGGAAGTTTGCGCATACTAAATTTTTTCTAGCCTTTTCTCGTGGCGCATAGCAGGCACATGCCTCTCCTCTTTTTCGTCAGAGCGAAAGATTAGAAGTATGCAAGCACAGCACGTGAGACAAATGGGACAATTCACCAGACGAACAAGGTATACTGAAAGCTTTAGGGGTTGGTTAGGAGTAGTGGAAGATTTGGAGGTGTTTACCAGAGTGCTGTTGAAGTGGCCAGGGGCCTTGTACCAGGCCTTGGAGTTGCCGTTCGTACACACACAGATGTGGTCCATCAGGCCGTTGCAGTACACAAAACATTTCCCTGGAAAACAATGGGAAAAATGTGGAATGTCTCGTGCAGTGGTCTAGGAAGAGGACAGGGAGGAGGTATGTTACATTGAGTGTAACAAATTACCTTTGCGGAAGGGACTTTTCTGAGCCTGGAGTCTGATCTTCACAACATCCAGAGGGGTAACTGTTGAATACAGAGTTGTACAACCAGATTACGGAAATAATGATTCCACAATCTCAGGATATAGTGTATGTGGGTAGTTTGACGGTTCCCTTGTCTAGAGTGCTCACCAAACAGGGAAGTCAAGAGAGCCCCTGAACAGGAGGCCACCATCTGCTGAAATGGAGTAATGTCATTGCTTTCCACCCGCACAGGACTTTGACCAGAATGACCACTCATCATGCCTAATAAAGACATTAAGCACATTTAAATTAGTTATTATATTTAATTTGATTAATACATTTTAACTGTCGGTAAGAGATACCATGCGGTCCTTACATCTAATACATCTCAAGAACTTAAAACTATAGGCTACAATAATAACCGTACTTTAACTTTTCCACCGTGTAAAACAAGTATTGCTCTTGGTTTTCATTACGTGTCCTCTTTAGCGTGTCCTCGATGTCAACGACTAAATCCTAAGCAAACCTATTTCAAAAGAGATTATTGTGTTGTTTTTGTTATTATTATAGCTCGTTGTACCTGCTTACATTAGCTTTGAGGGGCAATTCCATAACACATGGGTTCGTTAATCAAGATGCAATATCTATTGCTAACACACTGCTAACACAACATGACATTTCCTGTATAAATATTTGGACTTTCTGTACAGCACATTCTTTGCAAACGGAGAGCAAGTAGTAGCCAGCTAGCCTAGCCAAATACCAACAAATATTTACAAGTCTAATTATTTGTTTTGTGTTTAAATTATTAGCTACGGCTTTAACGACTCTTACTTTTAAAATAGGTGGAAATAATATGTGGAAACTTCGCTTTCGAACGCCAAAGTAGCTTTCAGCAACACCCCCCTTTTTGGAATCATGGGATTTTTCGGAGCGGGAAAGAAGAAAACTTCAACACCACATTATCTCGGATATATATGTCAACAAAATCATCTGAGCTACAGTAGCTAGCCAGCAGGAACTAGAAAGTCAAAAGATGGTGGAGTGAACTTCCGTGTCAATCGGTTGTGTCAAATGTCCATTTTCGTAAATGTACTGTATATTGTTTAAGATTAAGAAGACCGCTGGCATTCTCGAGGTAAATCTTGACTGTTAGCCTGTGTAAATGCGCTGTTGGCTAGCTAATGTGTAGCTATTTAATTTTGATTTAGTTTTGCGGTCAGTAGCTGATTCCACATTGCTACACAGTAGCTGCCGTAGTTTAAAAATGTTTACGTTGCCGAGACGCTTTTTCGATTTGTTTTTCTGTGCTAGATGGGCTCTGTTTTTCTTTTTTAAGTCAAATTCTTATATTGTCGCTTCGCTTAAAACTTGTTTTGTTTAACTAACTAGTTAGCTGTTCAGGCTATTTAGCTTTTGTTAGCGTTAGCTAGGTATATACAGTACGCGTCCGTTAGCTAGCGTCTACCTTTAACTAACAGATATTTATGTATGTTTTTTACATCACAGAGAAAACGAGGAATTTCTTTTCTCAAATGTTATTGACCATGAAACCTAGACGCATCCAAAGGTCTGCAAAGCCCCATTTAGAAGGTGATTTATATTTATATACGTGTATACAACAAAGTTGTTACCCAATATTGTTGAACAGCCTAACAAGAAAATGTTTGTCAACAATGAAGACTAACTTTGCTGCATTTTAGACCCCAAAGTTGTTGGTAAGGAGCACAAATCATCTTCGAAGAACCAAGCCAAACCATGTGAATCATATCCTGCCCAAAATAAGCCTTTCAATGGAAAAATATTCTACTTAGATTTACCATCTAACAGAAGAGCAGAGGCATTAGAGAATGACATCAAAAGGTTGGGAGGGGTAAGTGACTGATTATTTTCTTTCAACCACAATAGCACACAGCATGTGGATGATACAATTATCAGTTTCCCTGCCTTTGAAAGAAAGGTTAACGATTTCATAAACCAATGTTATTGGAAATTCTAATTTGCAGGTTGGGGTTTAATTGTAAATCAGGTGTTAACGTCCTGACATTTGATTAAAAGAAACATTTCAAAGTGAACTGACAACTTTCTGCCTTTCACACTGTGGCTACTGTTAGCTGAAGATTAGGGGCTTTCAGTCTTTTTTGAATGTAACTTTGTAAGCCATTGCTTATGTCTTGTTACCTGAAAGTTTCTGTCTATTTTCGCCACTATTTTAAATCAATGACTTGATTAACCCTAGCTCAGACTGCTTTCTGCTTCTGTTTGTCATGTTTTCTCAAGCATGTGACCCAGTATTGTCTCCTCTCTCTCTCTCTGTCAGACTGTGGAGAAGTTCTTCAGTAAGGAGATCAAGTACCTAGTGTCTAATAAGAGGGAGGCTAGGTATGTGCAGTGCCTGGGCTGTGAATCCCCTGTCCCCAGTCCGGACTCTGGACCCAGCTCCCCCCACCCTCGTCCTGGCAGCTATAGGGACTGTCACAAAGGAAGCTCTCAGGGCCAGGCAGATACAGTGAGTCAAATATCCTGTTCTTGTCATGTCACCGGCAATCCACATGGAATGCCAGTAACGCTTGTCTGGGAAAAGTTGGAAAAAATGTTCGGACTATAATGAATATAGATTTAAGTTTTACAGGTCACAATATAGAACTTCTGATAGAGTTGGATCAAAGTCTGGCCTGGATGTATTCACCAGCCATTGTATGGATGTCAAATTCACATTTTTAGGAAGACCACCTGTCACTAATTTATTAAACTTGTATAATATTTTTTTCAACTTTTATAGTGATATTAATTACAGAAAAACATCAATGCCCTTAAAAGGAAAACTAAATAAAATGACTTATGGGGTAGGTGTGGACTACAATTTTATAGCAGAATTTGTTGCCAAACTGATCCAACACATTCCCTCTGGTTTCACAGGTAGTCACAAGTAGAGGGAAGTCTTTGTTGGAGAGAGTTGTAAAAGAACAGGTTTGTTAATATTCTCAACAATCACACTTGCTGCAACTTAAAAGACAGAGAGATTTCTTACTTGAGGAAGGTTGATTTAAACGTTTGGATTTATATGTTAGGAACTTCAAGGGATATCAGTTCTTCAGTTAAAATTTGTTTTTATGTTTATTTTTTAGGAGAGGATACAGGTCAACAAAATCCTGTCCAATGCTCTGGAGTGGGGAGTAAAAATTCTGTACATTGATGGTATCACATTTTTCGATTTCTTTGAAAAGTTTGGAAATAATGTTTTCATTTTCTGTAGCTTTATATTCTATAACCTTTGTTTGCATAATAATTACCATAACGTTTGCACCATCATGTTCAAGATGTGCCACACATGATACTGCCGTCAGTCTCAGGAAAATCGAGCAATAAGCGTGTGCACTGTACAGAAACCTAATACAATATCTGCGAGTTTACATATCAAAATGGTCTTGAGTCTACTTTGATGTCTCAAAATGTAGCATAATGTAAACTAGCCCTATGTAAACAATGTAGCATAATGTAAACTAGCCCTATGTAAACAATGTAGCATAATGTAAACTAGCCCTATGTAAACAATGTAGCATAATGTAAACTAGCCCTATGTAAACAATGTAGCATAATGTAAACTAGCCCTATGTAAACAATGTAGCATAACCTTCTATTTAGATTTACATGAGCAACGAATGGACACCGGTTATTGTAGTAATTTGATAGCTGACATTTAAGAACCTTCAGGGCTGAATTTAAAGATGTTCACAAAACAACGCACCAGGGACGATACTGTCAAATGTTCTTGTAACAACAATACATTTTCATATGTAAAAATATACATTTCCCTCTACTGCAGATGTACTAGCTTACATTGAAAAGAAAAAGAAAGTTCCTTACGCTGCTGAAAACTCGACCGCAACCACAGCAGCAGTCAAAAAAAGTGTAAGTCATATTTCTGCACTGCTCCTTTGACCGTTTCTGCTGGATGTAAACGACCACTTGCATCATGAATCCTGTGTGTTATTCTTTATTGATGTAGGCCAAAGCTCAGCTTACAAGAAGACCAGCCTTCCAGATGGGTAAAGGTATGTCATGTAGTGAACATGTTATGCACATACAGTGTGATTTCGGCAGATTAATGTTGTTGGTCTCTGTTGTATGAGAATACTGATTCTGTAGCTATACAGATTATAAGAGGTATTTTACCCAGACGTGGGTATTGTCTTTTATAACTTGTCCTCTGGGTTTTGCTCAGGTGGAAGGATCGGTAAGCCCTTTGTGAAGGTAGAGGACTCCAGCAGGTGGGTCAATGAAAGTAGATGTCCGTAGTATTGACATGTGAAGGCAGTTGTTGTCATCAGTTGGTAGTGAGCTTGTAATATAGAACAAACCTTGTTTTGTCTTTGCCAGACATTACCGTCCAATCTACCTGGCCATGTCGTGCATGCCAGAATTTAACCTGACGTCAGCTCCCCCCTGCAGTCCGTTCTTCGTAGAGGACAAGGACCACCCTGGGAAGAGCCCTAGGGAGCACCGGTACGTAGGCTCATCCAGTTAACACTGCATATATCTTAACCCTTTAGTTTTAAAGACAGAAAGATAATCCACAAATTGCAGAAGGAGTGTTGCAGTATATTCTGTCATGGACATATGTTTTTTTGGGGTTTTTTTTTTTTTACATTATATGCCAAAACCTCCACCTTTGGCTGCTGTTGATTGGTGAATGGTAAAAAGATACTGCAATACTGGCATGGTTACAACCCTTCTGCCAATGCAGAAAATGGCAGTGTGTTGTCTGCTGAGCACCAACTTAGATAAACTTTGCTTGTTGTTATGCAACTATGTGATTGAACTCTGACCTTGCTATTACCTACTGATCTGTGGGTGTGTCAGGAACCGAGGTGGGAGAGCATCAGCCAGTGAGGAAAGGGGGCAGGCCCGAAACAGGAGGAACCGAGAGAAGAAACGCGGGGGCTACTGCGAGTGCTGCTCACTCAAATACGACAACATTAAATCTGTGAGCTCGGATACATTTGTTTAAATTAACACTAAGATTGAAAAGATTTCAGTTGTTTTCTACTTGCTCTGTAAACTGTTGTGCCAAATACCAGAGACCATAAAAAAAAAAAAATCATGGCCAAAAGGTCTTATGTATGATGTAGTGGAACCTGACCCTGTAGGAATGTTGACTGCTTGTCTGTAATTCTCAGCACCTGCAGAGTGAGCAGCACAAGGCCTTCTCACGGAGTGAAGAGTACCTGGTGGTGGACAGGCTGGTCTCCACACTGCCCATCAACTTCAGACCCATCAAAACACCACCAACCAGAAGGTGCCCTGGTCTTACTCAGTCTCTCCAACATCTAGGCACGCTCACGCATGCTGTTATATCTCATCTTTTCTAGAAAAATCTATGCAATGTTATGTGCCCTGAATATTGTTATTAAAATGGGCACATTGCCTTTCCTGATTTTCCATGTTGTGCTGATCTGGGGATTGTGTTGTTCCCAAAGGCCAAAGTGCAGTGTATCGTCCATGTTGTGTGCTGCTGGATCCAGCATACAGATGGAGGAAGCGCAGGAGAAAAAGGGGGTCAAGGAAACCAAAGTGATGGAGCTAGGACTAGTGTCCTGGTCTACTGCAGTGGAGCCCCCACTGTCCCAGAAAGTGGGAACCCCTGTGGAAAACCCCTCAGAACAGCACTGGAGGCCCAGCAGTGTAGCGCCTCTTTCTAACAGCAGCAGCCAGGGACCGCTGGGAGGCTCCATGGTCCCATACAAACCCCAGCCCAAACACCGGTCCCTCTCCTGCAAGACCCCCTGTCAGCTGGAATCCCAGGACTCACCTCCCTACAAGCACCTCCAGAGGGCTGTGTCTACCCATCAGTCTGATACCAAGCCCAGACTCTGTCATCTGGGCCAGAGAACTCTCCTAGACAGGCTTGGGAGCTCTTCGTTACACCAACGACATGGATCAGATAGGTGCTTCACGTTACCCCCTGGAGAGGATTTAGAATGTGTCCGTCCTGTAAAAAGTTTGAAAGTCACATTGAGTCATTCCCGTATGGCTGTGTCATCAGAAAACCCCAAGCCGGGAGCTTTAGAGGGGTGTGAACTGGGCTGCGATGTGTCGGCTGGAGATGCTACTCCAGAGCACGGGGCCGGTGACACTCACACACCTGCTTCGGAGAGGACGTTACAGAGGAGGGTCAGGGATTACAGACGGAAGAGGCCGCAGACGGCGACTACAGAACAGGGACAACAGAGCAACATTCCCAGCCGCAGTCTGTTGAGCCTCTGGCAGCTGTTCCACTCCAGTGAGGACACGGACTGGGAGTTCAAAGGCTTTCCCAGCTAGAGAGGGGAGCGAGGGCTGTGACCCGGAGTCTTCCAGGTGCGAGCTCTGCCTTGCTTGTGCCTCACTGGATCAACGTATTAACCTGTGTGATGCTGGTGGAGTTCCATAACAGTTTGTCTATATGGAAGCAAGTCTAAGTTGGGCTCTGTCCGGATGTCCCTACCAATCATACCTTCCCTGTACCTAACTGGGGGATGTTGTATTGCAGGCAAAATCCTTCATATGTGCGCTATGTACACTCTAGCGTCTAGGCCTGTCCCTGATCTGTGCCTCTAGATATGGAAAGAGTTTCGTTCAGGTTGGGAAGGTGGTGTTGATTTTAACTATGGTAGCTTTTAATCAACTGGAAATTTTAACATGAATGGTTTTATCTGGAAAACAGGCTAAGAAGAAACTGAAACGGCAACTTCAGTATTCTGGTGTCGAGATCTGGATGATTCTGTTTTTGAACTGGATAACTGTGGTATTTGGGGAAAAAAAGTAGTCATAAAATGTGTCATACCTTGCTCTGTGTATATTGTATTGTACAAATGAAAAAGATGTATAAATAATAATGACTACACCTATACCATTACCATGTGTCATTGACAACTGAGTGTGCATTATGACCTCCATAATGGATGACATACTGCAGCCCTGACCCAGCCAATACAGACGGCAGTCCCTCAAGGCTTACTAGTTGATATATTCTTGTCTTAGACACACGTAGAGAGACAAGGCCTGGTTGTCTTGGATTTGCCCATAAATTGAATGCATGTAGAATTGGATGCATGTTGAATTTTTTTGCTATGTTAGTTTTAGAATCGGCTGACTATTTTACCTTGCAGAACAGCATGCAAACTAATCTAAAGGCAAGGAGTAGAAACTGCACTGCTGAAGTAACGGGCCAGAGCTTAGTGTGCATAAAAATCAGTCTGCGTGCATTTTTGTAAATTTGAATAATAGGACTAATGTTTGTTTTAATAGACTAAGACGTCCAATTGATTGTGCCCCCCTTTGAATATAAAATGCCCTCTCAGTGATGTCATCCTGGAGTTGGACCTGGTTTGCTGATGACACAACAGTAAAGGTAAATGGTCAGAGCCTCTACTCCTTAGGACTCAAATATTTACCGTCGGCCACTGAACACAAGCAGTTCTACAACTGCACCACAGAGAATATTCTTGACTGGCTACATTACTGCTGGGTATAGCAGCTTCACCTAATGTTGAACAAGGGTCATTAGTGTGTTGCGAACCGCCAGGTTCATAACTTGGATCCGGTTCCCTGTAATTCAAGATCTCTCCAGCAGGCGGTGTGCGGTGTCAGAAGGCCCCAACCACTCAAGCCATGGACTGTTCTCTATATGCAGCATCAGTGCTTCAAATATGGAACCAGCAGGACGATAACAATGTTAAAAAAGGCTGCCAAATTAAATGAATATCAAAAACTATTTATCAAATGTTGCTCTTTGCACATATCTTCATGTTTGAATTGTGGAAGATGGAAAATGTTCACAATTTATCAAGTAAAAACTCCTTCAGTCATTAGCATAACAATTATTTCAGGTTTAATCGTATATACGGGAACAAGCATCATGACAAAAAGAGTGCAAGTACAGAGACCAACACAGAGTGGTGTCATGACAGTTGTTCTGATTTTACATTGCCGCGGTTCAATCTTATATTCTTTCCTAGCTGTACAGGTGACGACATCAGCACTTGTAAAAATGTACATACAAAGAATTGTTGCCATGATGTAGCCTAGAGAATGCAAGGTTGCATACAGACATAGATCCAGGAGACATATGTAATCATAGAATGTCGGTTGCCCAGGCAACTTGGTGAAAGCTCACACATGACAGCAGGGGCATGTTACTATTGGTGGTTCTGCTAACTCAGCTCTCCCCATAAGGAATAGAGTCATGTTCACCTCTATAATACAAGGAGCAGGAGCCCCACTTCTGCTATTAAGACGTACCCCCAAAAGGGAGACGACTTCTGGTGGTCTCTGCTGGGCCCAAGGCCTAGTTTACCACACATAGATGGAGACTAGGAGCATTACTCAGCCGACATTCCATTCATTACTGCCCCTGAGCACAGATAGAGACATCATGAGTTGCTGACAGGGTTGTTGAGTATGCGTAATGTTTCAAGCATACAGAATATAAAGGCCTTCTAAACAGAAAATTTTTACAAATAAGGATATAATAAATTAATTTTCTACAGAATCAATGTGCTGACAAAGACTGATACCCCTACCTGTATGTACTGCATGGATCATGCTTTGTCATCCCATTAGATTCAAATCTGCAATCCTAGCATAACAAGCCCTTACCAAGTGAGCTACACAGGACATTAACAATTCCTAATCAGTCCAGCCACTCAAGTCTGCCATAAGTCTGTTAAGCAATTAAGACTGCTGTGTTGATACTTGATACCTTTTTTCCTTCAATTTTTTGTTTCTTGGGGTGGTGGGGCTAAAAACTTTGTTGTTAATGAGGCTTGTGACAAAAAAAAAACATTGTATTTGATTTGTAGGTGCTGACCTGACTGAAGTCTCTAAATAATGGCTTACATAATTTTAGAACTAATAGAATTAATTAGCCATCGTGGACCTTCAGAGAAAGCGGTGTCTGCGCAGGGTGCACGGCATCATCAGTGACCCTTCACACACATGCCACAAACTGTTTGCCCTCCTACCATCAGGCAGGCGGTACAGGTCTCTTCGTTCCCGGACCAGCAGGCTCAGGAACAGCTTCTTCCCATCTACTGTAACCCTGCTGAACTCTGTGACCCATCCCATCACTAACCAAACCCACCCGCCCACCACTTAGTACTGCCTCTCAGGGACCTTGTTGCACTACTCCCTTGTACTACTTGTCTACCTCGGGAACCTCATTGCTGTTATCCCCGCATTTCTGTTGCACAGACTACCTTACACCTCCAACTTGCTCAATTGCACAATCAGAATTGCCATTTGTACTTGAATTTGCCTCATCACACTATTCCCACTTGCACATACAAATATTTAATACTTGCCCTCCCCCATTTGCCTTCATTGCTCATTTAAAATTGCCATTTTGCACTGTATTTGCCTTCATTACACATCTATACATTCCACTTGTAACGTACACTTTACTTAATACTTGTACATTTCCTGCCCTCTTTGGTTTTCAGTTCTGCTTAGATGCTAACTGCATTTTGTTGTACTTCACTGGTTCTGTTCATTGACAGTAAAGTTGAATCTAATCTTAATGAATCTCACTTTCACTAAGTATGGCCCTTGGGTGTGTAGTATATTCTTTTGCTAACAAAATAAATAGTTCAGAACTGAGGTGTTGTAGATAAAATGAAATTGTCTCGTCTGGTAGGCCAGTAGGTCTATGTGCGTGGGAAAGGATGAGCTCAGTCGCGTGCATGCAAGACCTAGTTACTGTAGCCTAGATAACTTGCAGCAGACTTGCACTAGAGCACATATCTAGTGAGACCATGCCCAGTACCAACATGCCTTTCCATGAGTGCCAGACCTTGCATGTTTCCTGGTCAATCGTATTGCATAGGGGTAGGCCTTACTGAATAGCCTAGACCGACATACACATACTAGTGTATGTTGAATTTACATTCATATATAACCGATATATACAGTGACGAAGAATAGGAAAGGATGTTTGACTATTTTAAAAACAATATAATAGGCCACAGCAGCGTTACAGTTTAAGTATATTGATCGTGCGCGTCATAGCCTTCTACGATTTTGCGCGAAGCGTTCAGTGGATAGCTTGTCTTAATGGAGATGAAGCGCTGCACACTACATTTCCCAACATTCCATTTGAGTTCTCGCTGTTCTCCACTCATGTTTATGCATGAGCCGCTTCTGCAGTGAGACGCTGGATATTGACATGCTTAAGGAGGTGTCCCCTCTCCTCCACCCCTCTTTCCTCCCTCCTCCGTCTTCGCTCAGTGGTCGGTAGAGACTCGGTGCGTTCAAATGCATTCGGTGTTCTATAGCAGCAGCACCAGCCGAGGCGTCTCAATGCAGGGGCAGCACGGGCACCCCGATGGCAGTCAGTGCAACAGACTGCGTTAGCCAGACGACCAGCGCGCGCTTGCATCGGAGCTTCTTCTCAACCCCTAATCTCCTCTAACGAAAGAGAGGGGTGCCCACGTCCGTTTTTGGATTATCGCTTTCTTTATTTTTTTCTCCCTCATTCAGTCCGATGAGGAAGAACTGGTGACGATGTATGTGCGATGGTGGATTTCCCTTTTGTGGGTCTATGGAGTGATCTTCATCGTTTATTCCAACAATCATATGCCTGAAAATGGTAATGTAGCTTATTTATGGTAACACATTTTGGGATTTATTTTATTTGAATTGACTTGAATGGCCCACAACCACAACATGTCCCATATTCAATTTTGTGATGCTGCCAGACGGAGCATGACTCCTCGACGTAAACAGCCTTTAAAATATGCATAACGTTGCCTTATGAAAGAATATAATAGCTATAGTATGAATTTAAACTCTATAATGAAATATATTTCAAAACCACCTTTTTATATTTAATTTGGATTTATGTTTTGTTATAGTCGATGGCATGTTTTCTGCACCAGGAGAGATATTGCGGTCATAAAAATGTATTTCCTCCTTATGCAGGAGACGCCTTGTTGAAGACGAAGGCTGTTCGTGATGCGAGCAGGTTCGTTGGGAAGGAAGATACAGTCCCTCTCCGTCTACTTTACAGCATGCATAACCGCAGCCAAATCCCACACGATGTCCTCAACACCAGAACTAGAGCCAGCACCAGCCCCACACAGGTAGGCTAAACAGCGGCAAAGGTGACCGTAATGATGGAGCCCCGCATTGTGCACAGATAGATGCCTTTGATACCCGTTGCCTTTGGAGACGTCCCGCTTCCTCGTCTTGTTTATGTTTTTGTTGAATCATGGCCTAGTTTGCGACATATTTCCGCAAATTTAACACAAAAATATATCATATTTTCAGCATTTCAATATCCTGTTTTCAGCATTTATTAGCTCTATTTTCCGAACCGGATTTGCAATTTCCCCAAATCTAAAAGCATGCCACACATTGCTGTAGTGATGCACAGTAAATACATTTTCCCTTTAAGATGAGGTGTTGGTGTTATTAGCATTATAAAGTTAATCTGACTTGACACAATAACGTTTATAATCGATTGAATAATGATATGTTTGTTTGCCTTGTAGTCAAGTAATAACCCAAATGGCCATAAGTCTGACATGTTCTGACTCTGCATTGGTTAATACAAATCTGCTGCCTGTCTGTTTGGCTGTCTTTAAAGCTCAGCATTTGGTTGGTTGCTTTGGCTATTAAATAATCTGTTTGATGAATAGCTAGTATAGATGCTGTAATTGAACCGTAAGGGCCTTTGCAATGCATGTAAAACAATCTTACTTTATTGCCTTTTTTAAAAATGTATGTGTCTTCTCATATTAATTGAATACAACGAGAAGACTGGTGTACACATTTTGTGTTTTTCTGGTATGCATTTCCATGTTTGTGACTTGTGTGTTGGGGCATTTAACTCTTAGGAAGCTCCACAGCATTTAGCAGACACTCCTATCCAAAGCAACTTACAGTAGTGAGTGCATACATTTTCATACTGGCCCCTGTGGGAATCAAATCCACAACCCAGCCAGTGCAAGCACTATACTCTTAACAAATCAGCTACATGAGACTGCAGATTTTGCTAGTTTCTGCCAGAATCATAAGAGATATGAAGGTTTGCCTATGATTATTTTTTTAATCAGCTTATACTATGCTATAAGATTCCCTGTTCAGAGATCTAATAGGGTCAAGAAAAGCATGGTGACGGACCAACCCGTTGTATTTGCACACTCCTAGGTTTTAGAAGAGAAACACAGGCTAGTCAGGATAACCAAACTAGTTGTGACCCCCACCTAAGGAACCCAACTGTACATAATTAGAATCCTGAGACTGGAACATGTGTGCTAGATACTGATAAACTGGTTTGGCTTTAATTGGTTTAAAAAAAGATTCTAGTGTGACCTAAGATCCAGTTTTCATGTAGGGGAAACACTGCGTCATCTTTTTGCCACTGTTTAAAGAATATATGCAATCGTAACTTTGTCCAGGTGCAGTTATACTGTTCAACAAATTGAAAAAGCCTGAAACAGAAAGAGTGAGATTTTAACTGTCTTCCTGTGAGAATTCTAAACTCACCTCAAATCAGCCACATCATCATACAAACTGAGTTGGAATCTGCGTCATATTGTCTGTTTGGGCTGTTTTTAGCTCTGGATCATTACATCTGAAAGGGACCTGTCAAATCATGCTTATATGTGTTACACACAAACATTTGTATTTATAGCTGTGGACGGAGTCTATTATTTTCATTTTAAGGTGTAGCCTAGTGTACACTTCACAAATAAGGGCTGTGAGAGAAGTTCAGCTAAGTGCTGTTTAAGTGTTTCTGTGGAAGAATAGCCCTTATAGTTATGGGCCCGCAGTCATCGGTTGTGTGTGTGTGAGTTTGTGTAAGTGGGTTTGAGAGTGAGTTTGTGTGAGAGTAAGTGTGTGCGTGTGAGTGAGTACATGTGTATCTGATTGTGTGTGTTTGTGTAGAATAGACAGTTTGTGTTTTAGTAGGATAACAGCACTCAGTGGGAGGTTCGTAGCTCGATCAGTGAAGACATGTCCTGCTATGATGCAGTAATCAATGAAACAGGAGTCGTTGATGGTCTCAGGGCCTCGGCCAAACTGTGAAATCTGGTCCGGCAGAAAACAATTACTGGCACCACTTTGCGTGGATTCAGTCTGCTTAATTTGATTTCATTTTCAAGTGTGCCCCTAAAAAAGGGATTGCATATACTCAGCTACTCAGTGGTATTAACGCACGCATGCAAACACATACTCAAGTACACACGCATGCAAGTACCCCCCCCCAACACACACACACAGAACCAATGGTGGCTATTGCCCCAGGGGTCTCCGTGGTCTGAGGTCGATGTTGAGGTGAACATTGGGACGTCTTGCTCACACATTCCCGTTTTCTTCAATGCAGCATCCGGTGATGCAAGCCTGCTGGCCATGGCTGGGGAGGGGGA